>BTHU01000022.1:66088717-66218717 GCA_036184795.1 Tokudaia tokunoshimensis | reverse complement strand
GATGAAAACACTAGTAAAAATAAATCTTGAGTTTCTTGATATAAAACCAACATAATAAAGTCGATTTCTCCTGAAATTTATTACCCAGCTCAGACACAGGTTAGGAAAATATTACCAATAATTTCAAAAGAAAATGGAAGCTCAAGGGAGAAGAGTAAAAACAAATTGACTCTTAGTATCTTAGCACGTTTACTCATTGACATTTTCATTCCGTCAAGGTTAGGCATCGGGAAATATGTTACAGTGGCAGAGGAAGAAAAGTGGCGGAAACTGCCTTGAGCTTGCAAAGAGTAAGAATTCACAAAATCAAACTGTCATGTGCATCTCAGCCTTCTTAATGCTGGGACCCTTTAGTACAGTTCTTCATGTTGTGGTGACTCCAACCATAAAATTATTTAGCTGTTACTTCACAATTGTAATTGGCTACTGTTATAAATAATATTGTAAATATCTGATATGCAGGATATCTGATATGCAACCCCCACAGGTTGAGACGTGCTGATCTAGAGCAACGTTCTAGGTCATTTTATAATTTAAACATCACATCTCTTAACCCAAGAGTACAAACACCAACAACTACTGTGTCAAACTGTCATGAATCTCTTTAAATGAACGTAGTTGTTCAGACACAGTTCATGGAGCAGAAAGTCATGCTAATGACATTGATGACAAAATTCTAGAAATTATTGCCCCCTTTTTTTTTCTGACACTTAATAAGTACAAATTCTATCAGCAGGCATACCTCTGCATCTGAGCCCAGTATTTGACATCTGTGCCAACAATAAATCATGTAATTACAACAAAAAGTACCCACACTGAGTCAACTAAATAAAATTTAATATAAGGCTTTCCTTAGGCTTTGAAATTAGCCAGTCCTTTGCTGCATAATGTGCTTTGTTAACACAGAAATATAGACTTCTAACAATACCTTGCATAAGGCTTTTTAATGACAGAAACCTATATATATAAGAACCTCTACTTAAAGATACAAAAAGAAAACCAAAAAAAAAAAAACAACCAAGAAAAATCAAAACATTATTTCCAGTGACAAACCTTTCTAAATCACTGTGAACATAACGGTTCACTGAGGAGAACCTCCACTTTTTTTTTTTTGGAAAGGCCAAAGTACTGGGTCATCTCTGTCTGATATTCAGAATACTAATAAAGAAGAATTTAACTGATTGAGTCTTTGGAAAGTTACAGTAAAAGGGAATTGTTCAGATAAGAGCGTGTGGCAGACAGTGCCTCTGTGGGATCAACCATTAAGGTGGTGATAACAATGTGTAAAGTCAAATTGGCTTAATTCGGCAAACATTTATATGTCAGGCTGTGGAGACGTTTGAGGTTGGAGAAATATAAAATTGAACAAAACATGCTTCTTATTCTCAAAATCCTTGCAGCAGTCTCCAGGTGAAGCCAGGGATACAAACTCTATAACATAGGGCAGATCACAGAAATCACAGTGTTAGACGCTTTCAACCCTCATAAGAAAGGTGTTATTGGCTGGGGGATCAGAGGAAGTCTCCAAAGAAGACTGCACCTAGAGTCACCCCTCAGAGGGAAGATGGGAGAAAAAGCAAAGAGAAGGGAAAGAAATGTGCATTCCCAGGGCTGAGGAATTTGTTATTTCAGCACAGTGCCTACCGTGCATGCATGAAGACCTGGGTTTGGATTCGAGCAACCATGTGATATGTGTCTTTAACTCCAGCAGTGGGTGGGTAAAGACAGATAGATCCTTGGCCAGATAGTCTGTCCAGATTGATGAGTTCCAGGTTGGGAGAGAAACTGTTTCAAAACACAAGGCATGGAGTGACTGAAGAGAATAGACACCTCTGCCCTACCCACATACATATGCGAACACACACATGCATACAACACACACACACACACACACACATACACACCAGGTGTGTAAGTGGGATGAACCCATAGGATCAGGTCTGGCAAGCCTGTTTTGGGATGATTATGTGTAGCTGTCAAATCTCAGATTGTGTATAGCTGCAGCATCAAGGGAGCACACCAGGCTTCTGGGCTGTCCTTCAGGCCAAGCAGCCAAGCCATGTGAGGTGACAGCCTCCAGTAACTGTCTTAAGAGACCTCGTCACAAAATTCTAGATAAGAGATAAGAAACCCGGGAAATGGAAATGAGGTGACAGGGTAGATGGCAAACCTTAAGCAAGAGGTGGAGAACCAGTTGACTGGAGAAATGAGAAGGCTGACGGAAGGGATGGAGCCTGGTGTTGTTGTCATGCCTATTCATCTAGGAATAATTTCTGATTTCCACAACACTGTGAATTTTAGTATAAAGAAGCTCCACGGCTCCTCATCCAGTCTTTCCAAACACGTTTCATCGTCTCTGCTTCATCCTTCTATGACTCCTCTCCCTCTGTCTCTATCAAACACTATTATGTCTCATGGAAAATGTTTTTACCTCCAGATTTGAAGGATGGCCGCAGTTATGAGATGTTGGTTATTCAGGAGCATATTTTAAGAAGTGGTCAGGATGTGATGGTACAGGGAAGGAGGGCTAGGGTCAGATGATGCACACAAGCTAGGAAGGGTCACAGACATGTGTAGACCTTTTCCTCATGTACTCCTTGCCTGTGGGTCTCTCTCTTATGACCATTAAGTTACTTATTTCTGGGAATTGTGCAACTGTGTTCTTCACAGCAATAGCAGCAATGGGTCCTCTTACCCACACCCACCTAAGTCAGCCAGATGTGTTCTTACGGTAAGATTCTATGGTGGATCAACCTAGATATCAACCCAGATATCCATCCTCCCAAATCTGAATCATTGACCGACTCATTATACATTATATACTCCATATCTATTTAATATGGGTGTAATATCTCAGGCAGCCTTACTTACTGTACATTCAGCAGTCAGCTTCAAATGTTTCTTAGTTTTGTAACACTCGCATGCTAGTAGGGAGAAACAGTAAGCATATACGTGTCACAAGGTGATAGAGGATGTGAAGAGCAACTGAGCTCAGGAAAAGGGCAAGACTGAAAGACCCACAGGTGGAAGTACTCCCCAGTTATTGAAACACTAGATACTAAAGAAGGAAAGACTATCAGTTCAAAGCCAGACTGAGAGTTAGAGTGAAAACATACTCCAAACAACAAGAAAATAAAATAAAAGCTGGGCTGGCCAGGCTCAGTGGATGACAAGCTTGTTGTGCAAGAATGAGAACCTGAGTTCGGACACTCTGCTCTCTTCTGAACTCTACATGCACAGGCATGTGTTTCCATACAAACACATGCATATTCTCTCTCTCTCTCTCTCTCTCTCTCTCTCTCTCTCTCTCTCTCTCTCTCTCTCTCTCTCTCTTTCTCTCTCTCTCTCTCTCTCCTCTCCTCTCCTCTCCTCTCCTCTCCTTCTACATACCATTGTTCCCCCCCCACACACACACACACTCTATAAAAAGGAAACAAAGAGACTGGAGAGATGTCTCAGCAGTTAGCAGCACCCACTGCTCTTGCAGAGGACCCTAGGTTGTTTCCCAGCATTGACATTAGGTAGCACGCGACTGCCTGTAACTCCAGCTCCAGGAAATCTGGTGTCATTTTATGGCCTCCATGGGCACATGACCTCACATGTATATAACCACACGCAAGCACACAGGTTTATATATAATTAATTTTAAAAAGATATATACATATTTGCATGCATACATATATGTGTGTGTTCAAATGTTGCAGTGTCTGAATAGAGAGGAAAATCCAAAAGCAATGAGATCTCAAATTACTAAAGTATGTAAAAGAAATGACAAAAGACACAGAACCAGTGTGAGTGGTGTGTAACACTGGAATAATGTCCCTCAGGTCCCAGGAGATGGCTGTTGAGTACCAGGATGAGTGTTAGCACAATTAGAATACAGCTCTTGAAGCCTAATGTTCCACAGCTGTATTTGTCTTGAACCTTTCTTGGGTTTCTACATGATGTAATTAAAACAACGCTGCTATTGCTGTTTTTATGGCAGTATATTGCTCTGACTTTCAAAATGAAAGCTTAATATATAATCAGAAACCAAAGCTCTTAAGCAAAAGATACTATCTTTATTCACAAAATCACTCCCTTGAGTATCTGTTCTATGTGGGTTATATTAAGGTAAGGAAGGGGAAGATGGAGCAGGGGATGGCTGAATGAATATGCATAAAATTTCTTTTGCCAATAATGAACTTGCATGTACAAGAGGCAAAGAAAATGGATATGCTTTAAGAATTCCTCAGGGGGAAAGCACTAGTTATTTTCACATTGCAAACCTCTAATATGAGACACTTCTTATAAAAAGAATAAAGGTTTGCAACCTTAGAATAGCAGTGGGCTCATATAGCATCCAGTATCTATAGTGACTACACCAATGAATATTACTAAGATGCAGACATCAAAACATCAATTGGTCTACTATTCTCAGACAGGACCATTCCTTCATCTCCTAGGCCAAGAAAAATTGATGCTCATGTGGGAGAAGACATAAGAAAAACTGCTAGAAAAGTACTATGTATCTTCACTAAATTATTTTAGCAACTCCAGCCAAAATGAGCAGATTCCTTCTCATAATTTAATCCAGGAGCTCTGATCATACCACAGGCAGACATCCTTTGAGATTTACTAATGTATTCCATGGAGAGAGGGACCAGCTAGCTATCATTGTCTGGGCAATACCCATTCCCACTCTGAGAAGTCCTGACTACATAATTCCATCTGCTTCTCTCATATATAATAATTTCAGATCTTATATATTTGTTAAAAAGTTCAATTTTCAGGTCTTTGTTCGTTTTAATAATTAGTGACACCACCACAAAAAGATTGCTGCCTGAACCTCTAGAGAAAGTGGAAAACCTAGATAATTCATTCCAGCAAATGAGCTGCTGATGCTGTTGCTATGTAGCAACACCAGGTTCATTAGATGTCTTTGGCTGGCACAGCACCTGCAGATCTCCTTTTAATTCTCCCAGGTTTAGAATGTTTCATAGGATAAACGAGTTAAAACCTATTTACTTTGGACAAATACTGAGTTGCACCTCTCTTTTCTATAAGGCAAAATGAAGCCTGTAACACACAGACTAAATGAAGATTATGTTCCCTGTGACTATTTTTTAACAGTCTAAGAGACACATTTTCAATCTTAGTAATTGTTTAATTAATGACTACAATGCAATCTGACGATGGAAAACACAAATAACATTTAGCACAAATTCTGAATGTTCATGACTGAGCCAAATGGGCTGAATTTTCATTCTGCGAGGCATTTTAATGAAACAATTTCTTATGAGCTTTGACAACGCTGAGTAAACTTGTAAAATGAAGCAACTGAGAAAGCTTGTCATTTCAAAGTTGATGGCCATACATGTCTTCTCACTTCCAGAAATGTGACCCCCAACCAATAATAGGAACATGAAGCACCCCTTTTCCTTGTGGTTGTCTGAACTGGCCCCTCATAGGCCAACTCCACAATCTTTACACTCGATACCATTCGTCATGAATGTATTGCACTCCAGAACAGAACAGCAACCCTGATACTTGCCCAACTCTACCTTATTCCCCAGTGACTCTTCTCTCTTAGATGCTGCATATATAGTCCAATAAATTCAGCTGTGCTAGTGGCTTATAGATTGTCCATCAGAAAATGATCAAATAGTTCTACCAGAACTATGATCTGAGAGAATAATTTTCATGGAGAAGAGATTCTCTAACAATTCGCAGAGTATTGCTTGGGACACGGCCTGTTGGGGCTTCCGTCTGCTCCCAAGAATGGGACAGCGCTGTGGTCGTCTGGGCGCCACCTCTGCTGTGGGCCATCCCCTCTGCAGGGTGACCTGCGCCTCCAAGAGAGTGCAGAGTGCACTCCGCCATCTTTGCTCCAGTGGCCAGGTAGTTGGGACAGCCAGGCTCGGAGACAGACAGGCATAATATCGCTTGGGTCTCGGGCAACTTGTGTGTACCCTGCTCCCAAGAGCTGGGCAGATCTGCAGTAACCAGCGCCCCAGCTCTGCTGTGGGACTTCTGCTTTGCAGAGGGACGCCCCCTCCCCCCCCCTCGGAGAGATCACACACCCCTGCACAGGGTAGGAGCCTACCAGCCTCCTTTGGCGACCTCTGCTCCGGGAATCCACTACACTGAGCCTTTGGATATGCAGGGACTCCCCAATATAACATCACTTGGGGCAAGGCGCATCAGGGCTCCAAAGTCACTCAGGAGCAGGGCAGGCCCCAGAAATTGGTGGCAGGGGAATTCTGGTAATCCAGGGGGGCCAGAAATAGCATTGTAGACTCACAGGAGGTCCAAACAACAGCCAGTGAAAGCAGGACCAACTAACACCAGAGGTAACCAGATGGCAAAAGGCAAAAGTAGGAACGTTACTAACAGAAATCAAAGTAATATGGCACCATGCGAACCCAACTCTCCAACAGCAGTAAGTCCTTGATACCCCACCACACCCGAAAGACAAAATCTGTATTTAAAATCACTTCTCATGATGCTATTAGAGGATCACAAGAAGGACACAAATAAATCTAATAAAGAATTACAGGAGACCGTGAATCAACGGTTAGAAGCCCTTACAAAGGAAACACAAAAATCACTTAGAGAAATGCAGGAGAACATGGATCAAAAGATGGAGGCCCACAAGGAGACAACACAAAAATCGCTTAAGGAAATGAATCAATGGGTAGATACACTTTCAAAGGAATCACAAAAATTGCATAAAGAAATGCAGAAGAATATAGGTCAACAGACGGATGCCATTAGGGAGGCAACACAAAAATTGCTTAAAGAAATGAATCAACGGATAGATGCCCTTACAAAGGAAACACAAGAACTGCTTAAAGAAATGCAGGAGACGATGGATCAACAGATGGAATCCCATGAGGAGGAAACACAAAAATCGCTTAGAGAAATGCAGGAGAACTTGGGTCAACAGGCAGAAATCCTGAAAGAGGTAATGCAAAAATACCTTAAAGAAATACAGGAAAATACAAACAAACAAGTGAAGGATCTCAGCAAATCCATCCAGGATCTAAAAAAGGAAGTAGAAACAACTAAGAAATCACAAAGGGAGACAACATTGGAGATAGAAAACCTTGGGAAGATTCAGGAGTCATAGATGCAAACATCAACAATAGAATACAAGAGACGGAAGAAAGAATCTCAGGTGCTGAAGATACCATAGAAAGCATCGACTCAACAGTCAAAGAAAATGCAAAATGCAAAAAACATGTAACCCAAAACATCCAGGAAATCCAAG
Source organism: Tokudaia tokunoshimensis (assembly GCA_036184795.1). NCBI lineage: Eukaryota > Metazoa > Chordata > Mammalia > Rodentia > Muridae > Tokudaia > Tokudaia tokunoshimensis. Next base: position 66,211,465 of record BTHU01000022.1, on the reverse strand, counting down.
ACACAATGAGAAGACCAAACCTAAGGATTATAGGTATAGATGAGAGTGAAGATTTGCAACTTAAAGGGCCAGTAAACATCTTCAACAAAATTATGGAGGAAAACTTCCCTAACCTAAAGAGAGAGATGCCGATGAACGTACAAGAAGCCTAAAGAACTCCAAACAGACTGGACCAGAACAGAATTACCTCCCGTCACATAATAATCAAAACATCAAATGTTATAAACAAAGAAAGAATATTAAAAGCAGTAAGAGAAAAGGGCCAAGTAACATACAAAGGAAGACCTATCCGAATCACATCAGACTTCTCACCAGAGACTATGAAAGCCAGAAGATCCTGGGCAGATCTCATGCAGACACTAAGAGAGCACAAATGACAGCCTAGACTACTATACCCAGCAAAACTCTCAATCACCATAGATGGAGAGACCAAGATATTCCATGATAAAACCAAATTTTCACAATATATTTCCACAAACCCAGCACTGCAAAGGATAATAGGTGGAAACCGCCAATAAAAGGAGAGAAACAACACCCTGGAAAAAATGAGATAGTAACCTTCTTGCTTCAAACCCAAAAGTAGATAACCACTCAAACATAAAGATAGCATCAAGAAAGGCAGGTGGCAATAATCACTATGCCTTAATGTCTCTTAATATCAATGGTCTCAATTCCCCAATAAAAAGACATAGACTAGCAGACTGGATACGTAAACAGGACCCAGAATTTTGCTGCATGCAGGAAATGCACCTCAGTGTCAAAGACAAACACTACCTCAGAGTAAAAGGCTGGAAAACAATTTTACAAGCAAATGGCCCCAAGAAACGAGTCGGAGTAGCCATCCTAATATCAGATAAAATTGAGTTCCAACCTAAAGTCATCAAAAAAGACACAGAAGGACACTACATACTGATCAAGGGGAAAATCCACCAAGAAGAACTCTCAATTCTGAATATCTATGCTCCAAATGCAAGGGCACCCTCATTCATAAAAGAAACTTTACTAAAGCTCAAAGCACACATCTCACCTCACACAATAATAGTGGGTGACTTCAACACCCCGCTCTCTGAAATGGATAGTTCAGGAAAGCAGAAACTAAACAGGGACACAGTGAATCTAATTGAAGCCTTGGACCAAATAGAACTAACATATATATATAGAACATTTCATCCTAGAGCTAAAGAATACACCTTCTTCTCAGCACCTCATGGTACCTTCTCCAAAATCGACCATAAAGTTGGTCACAAATCAAACCTCAACAGATATAAGAAGATCGAACTAATCCCAAGCCTCCTATCAGATCACTATGGAATAAGGATGGTCTTCTATGGCAACAAAAACAACAGAAAACCCACATACACATGGAGGCTGAACAATGCTCTACTCAATGATAACTTGGTCAAGGTGGAAATAAAGAAAGAAATCAAAGACTTTTTGAAATTTAATGAAAATGAAGGCACAACATACCCTAATTTATGGGACACAATGAAAGCAGTGCTAAGAGGAAAATTCATAGCCCTGAGTGCCGCCAAAAAGAAACGGGAGACAGCATACACTAACAGCTTAATGGCATACCTGAAAGCCCTGGAACAAAAAGAAGCAAATATACCCAAGAGGAGTAGAAGGCAGAAAATCATCAAACTCAGGGCTGAAATCAATCAAGTAGAAACAAATAAAACCATACAAAGAATCAACAAAACGAGGAGTTGGTTCTTTGAGAAAATCAACAAGATAGATAAGACCTTAACAGACTAACCAGAGGGCACAGAGACAGTATCCAAATTAATAAAATCAGAAACGAAAAGGGAGAGATAACAACAGGAACTGAGGAAATTCAAAAAATCATCAGATCCTACTACAAAAGCCTGTATTCAACACAACTAGAAAATCTCGAGGAAATGGACAATTTCCTTGACAGATACCAAATACCAAAATTAAATCAGGATCAAATAGACCATCTAAACCGTCCTATAACCCCTGAAGAAATAGAAGTTGTCATTGGAAGTCTTCCAACCAAAAAAAGCACAGGTCCAGATGGTCTTAGTGCAGAATTCTATCAGACCTTCAAAGAAGACCTAACACCAATACTCTTCAAACTGTTCCACAAAATAGAAACAGAAGGAACACTACCCAACTCGTTCTATGAAGCCACAATTACACTAATACCAAAAGCACACAAAGATCCGACAAAGAAAGAGAATCTCAGGCCAATCTCTCTTATGAATATCGATGCAAAAATACTCAATTAAATTCTTGCCAACCGAATCCAAGAACACATCAAAACGATCATTCACCACGATCAAGTAGGCTTCATCCCAGGGATGCAGGGATGGTTCAATATAAGGAAATCCATCAATGTAATCCACTATCTAAACAATCTCAAAGAAAAAAACCACATGGTCATCTCATTAGATGCTGAGAAAGCATTTGACAAAATTCAGCATCCTTTCATGCTAAAGGTCTTGGAAAGATCAGGAATTCGAGGCCCATATCTAAACATAGTAAAAGCAATTTACAGCAAACATGTAGCCAGCATCAATCTAAATGGAGAGAAACTTGAAGAAATCCCACTAAAATCAGGGACTAGACAAGGCTGCCCTCTCTCTCCATATCTTTTCAATACAGTACTTGAAATTCTAGCTAGAGCAATTAGACAACAAAAAGAGGTCAAAGGGATACAAATTGGAAAGGAAGAAGTCAAACTATCACTATTTGCAGACGCTATGATAGTATACTTAAGCAACCCAAAGAACTCCACCAGAGAACTCCTACAGCTGATAAACGACTTCAGCAAAGTGGCCGGATATAAAATCAACTCAAGCAAGTCAGTAGCCTTCCTATACTCAAAGGATAAGCAGGCTGAGAAAGAAATAAGAGAAATGATACCCTTCACGATAGCCACAAACCATATAAAGTATTTTGGCATGACTCTAACCAAACAAGTGAAAGATCTGTATGACAAGAACTTCAACTCTCTGAAGAAAGAAATTGAAGAAGACCTCAGAAGATGGAAAAATCTACCATGCTCATGGATTGGCAGGATTAATATAGTAAAAATGAACATCTTGCCAAAAGCAATATACAGATTCAGTGCAATCCCCATCAAAATCCCAACTCAGTTCTTCATAGAGTTAGAAAGAGCAATTCAAAAATTCATCTGGAATAACAGAAAACCCAGGATAGCTAAAACTGTTCTCAAGAGTAAAAGAACCTCTGGGGGAATCAGTATCCCGGACCTCAAGCTGTACTACAGAGCAATAGTGTTAAAAACCGCATGGTATTGGTACAGTGACAAGCATGTAGATTAATGGAACAGAATTGAAGACCCAGAAATAAATCCACACTCCTATGGTCACTTGATCTTTAACAAAGGAGCTAAAACCATCCAGTGGAAAAAAGATAGCCTTTTCAACAAATGGTACTGGCTAAACTGGAGGTCAACATGCAGAAGAATGCAAATTGACCCATTCTTATCTCCTTGCACTAAGCTCAATTCCAAGTGGATCAAGGACCTCCACATAAAACCAGACACACTGAAACTAATAGAAATGAAACTAGGGAAGAACCTTGAAAATATGGGCACAGGGGAGAATTTCCTGAATAGAACTCCAATAGCTTATGCTCTAAGATCAAGAATTGACAAATGGGACCTCATTAAATTACAAAGTTTTTGGAAGGCAAAAGACACTGTCAAAAAGACAAAGCGGCAACGAACTCACTGGGAAATGATCTTTACCAACCCTACATCCGACAGAGGGCTAATATCCAATATATACAAAGAACTCAAGAAGTTAAACTCCAGAGAGGCAAGTAACCCTATTAAAAAATGGGGTACAGAGCTCAACAAAGAGTTCTCACCTGAAGAATATCTAATGAAGAATATCTCACCTAAAGAGATGTTCATCATCCTTAGTCATTAAGGAAATGCAAATCAAAACAACCCTGAGATTCCATCTCACACCAGTCAGAATGGCTAAGATCAAAAACACAAGAGACAGCAGTTGTTGGCGAGGATGTGGAGAAAGAGGAACACTCCTCCACTGCTGGTGGCATTGCAAGCTGGTACAACCACTCTGGAAAGCAGTCTGGCAGTTCCTCAGAAAACTGGGCATGACACTCCCAGAGGATCCAGCTATACCACTCCTGGGCATATACCCAGAGGCTTTACCTGCATGCAATAAGGACACATGCTCCACTATGTTCATAGCAGCCTTATTTATAATAGCCAGAAACTGGAAAGAACCCAGATGTCCCTCAACGGAGGAATGGATTCAGAAGATGTGGTATATTTACACAATGGAATACTACTCTGCAATTAAAAACAATGAATTCCGGAAATTCCTAGGCAAATGGTCAGAATTTGAAAATATCATCCTTAGTCAGGTAACCCAATCACAAAAGAACACACATGGTAAGCAGTCACTGATAAGGGGATATTAACCCAGAATCTCAGAATACCCTAGACACAATTTGCATATCAATAGATTTCTAAGAAGATGGAAGGAGAGATCCCTGGTCCTGATAAGACTGGATGTAGGGGAATGCCAGGACAGAGAAGCGAGAGGGGGTTGAATGGGGAAAAGAGGGAGGGAAGGGGGCTTATGGGACTTTCGGGGAGGGAGGAAACAAAAAAGGGGAAATGATTTTGAATGTAAATAAAAAATACTTAGAAAATAAAATTATAAAAAAAAAGGAAAAAGAAAAAAAACCAATTAGCAGAGTATTTATGGCTAAGGTTATTTTTTTCACCCCTCACAAAACTACAAACTCAGCCACACTTCCATTTTATCCTCATTCCATCGCATGCTGTAGATACTATTTTAGCATTTTCCAGAGCAGTTTCTTTTAAAATTAGAGAACTTTCCTCTTTTCTTTGCTGATTGTATCATATTGATGATTCATTAATATTGAACTCATGGCCCTCTGTCATCAACTCAAGTCAGAAGGAAAGTTTATCTAGCACATGTGAGGCACACTACCCTTTTCACTTTCAGAAACTCCATACAGCATTTCAGCACCATGTGGAGGATCATTCTGGATAGCTGAAAATTCCAGAAAGCACAAAAAATTGTAATGTGACCCTCAATTGACCCTGAAAGGAATACTTAAGCTCTGAGAGTTGAAACAGTAAGGTAGAATGTCACCTTCTTCAAACCTTGGGAACACACATACAGAGAGAGAGAAAGAGAGAGAGAGAGAGAGAGAGAGAGAGAGAGAGAGAGAGAGAGAGAGAGAGAGAGAGAGAGAAGTGCTTATAAGCACTGATTTTTGGAAACATGAATAATTTTTATCTGTCAGCCAAATTTATCAATATGGGATTGGCAAACAATGAGAACTCACTGATTTATCCTTATTTGGTGAATGAGGGAACACAGGTAAACAATTCGTTCAAGTTAGCACAGCTTCGGGCAAATGCAGAAGCAAATCCTTAAGTCTTTCTAGATCCAAATCCTCTACAGAAGTTATACCTCAAGTTCATAATCACTACTGTCATTCTGAAGTATGACACTGTCTGTCTTTCCTGTCTGTATCATGGAACATTGTTCACCTTACTAAGTAGTAGAGAGTAGATGGTTCTTTCTCTGCTCAATGGGACAGGGGAAATCTATGTTTTGGTAAATCTAAAACTCTTGATAGTTGAAGCCAGTGAAGCTTTGGACCCACAAACTTGGTTACTAAAGCATCAGCTGTCTATTCTGATGGCGGAGTTCTGATAACCTTAATACAGTTTTCTTTCTTTCTAGGAGTTGCTTTTGTGACTCCAAGGATCAACCTGAGGAGTTCATAAAATGACAAAAGAATGGCTGATCCTTCACAATGAACACTTGGAAATGAACATGTGTTTCTATCCTCAGCTTGGTTTCCAGGGACTTCCCAGAACCTAACCTGTTCTGCAAAAGGACTTTTCTTTCACTTGGTGTCTGCGTGCAGGCTCTTAATAACCCAAGCAAAAAGCAAAACAAACAACTGTCACTTCCACAGTGATGATGATAATTACAGCCACATTCTCCTGAGAAACTCCACAGTTCTGCCTCAACCTCTCTGCCTTCTGTGTCAGGGGCCATATCTGCATGAAGTACATTTGTAGTAGTTCAAGAGTAGAGGCTCCAATATTCCACAGTTGAACACAGCTGAAAACCACCCAAGACAGCTCAGAATTAAAGTTAAGTCTGCCGTGAACAGTTGCTTCTAAACTTCAACCTCTTTAAAAAGCATTTGTGTTTTGATTTTCAATTCTGATTCAGAAATCACTCCATCTGGTCCAGCCAATCAGAATGCACAAGAAACACTGAATTTAGTTTATTTTACTTATATATATATATATATATATATATAATACCAGAGGATGTGTTAATGTAAAAATGAAACAAGGTTCAAAATAATGCTGTGGAAAGGAGGGGAAGATTTTTGTGAGCACAGCTCTAAACCCAAAGTCATTGGGTAAAACAGGAGACTTAAGCATTTTCCAAAGAAAGGTCACACTCACTTCTGAAAACGATGCTGAAGAAATGTCTGCCTCATGGAAGGCTGGGTTAAAAATAAGAATAATGATACTATTTTAAAATATGAACCAACTAGGCAAGGGAAGACGGTGACGTCATTTGCTTTCTCCATATCCTGGTAATGGAAAGATTACGACTGAATTCTCTATTTCTTTATTGATAGAGTGACCTGGAAAAATTACAAACTTCTCATAGATCCTTAGGTTTTATCTTCAAAATTGAGGGGAATAAAATCAGATGTGCAGCTTTACTCTAAGCATGGCATTTTAAAGAACTGTGCTACATAAATCTCACTGAACCTTCATATATTCCTCTCAACATGCAGTGTTGCTCAGTAAGGCATATTTGAGAAAAGAGTTGTCATTGGTACATCCCAATCATTATTCGATGTTTTATGCCCAGCTTCTCAGTGCTACCATGGTGTGTTGAATTCTCAATGTCAGAAACCCTGGATAATAAAGCACTAATTGAAATTTTTTTCCTCTAGTTCTGTTCCCATTGAGTGTAGACATAAAATACACACACATAGAAATGCTTTTGCTCCATAAAGATGATAAATGGTGTCCTACAGATACACATAAGAGAAAAAACTGTTTCTTGAAGTGAAGAGAAGTATTCTTGGGAGATGGTCTTTACAAAATGAATGAGATATAAACAGTAGCATAAAATAAGAGACAGTCAAGGTAAGATCTTTGGGTCTCAGCAGACACTTCTTAAGTATCATCTGGTGTTGTTTGCTATCTACTAATGTTCATGTCTTATCTGCTCATCCATCTCCTTACTTCCTTAACAGCCATGGTGACTATGTACTCTTGCCCCTATTACTCTAATATCATTGGCTTAGAGTACATATGACAAATGACCAGTTTTCCAGTGTGACCTGTACATAACCAATGACCCTCAATAATTTGCAAAGTGTTCTATTCAGCTCTACAAATGGAATCCAATCTTCTCCATAAGCATTCCCATTAAGATGATCCTTCTTCAAAGAATATGTGCAGACAATTATTGATATTTTTTCTAGATAAAGAAAAAAACTCTGTAATATGTTCAGAGTGTTTGCATTGAAGTCATGCAGCTGTCCCCAAATTGTAACGCATTTAGTCATCAGTCATGACTCATTTGCATATGATTATATACTAGGATATGTCCATGTTATTGAGGAGTGCCTCCTCTTGTCTTTTGTAGTCTCCATGGCTTCCTCCTTCTCTTGAGTTTGACTGGGTGTGTTTCAAAGGGATCTTATCCATCTCTTGCTAAGAGCTGGATCCCTGTCCTTTGATGGGCAATACAACTTATGTTCCCAGTTAAGTTTTGTTCCGAGGGTCATTTTCAAATTATGTTTCAGTGCTGTTTTTATATCTAAGGCAATATTGAGTCATGAAGCTACTATAGCCCTGGATCAACATATGCTCTTGTAATTTGTTGGCAGAAATGCAGTTTTCATGTAGTTAGAAAAGGTTATTACTATGGTTTTTGGAATAAAAAATAAATGGTTGGAGAAATAGGTCTGATACCATTTTTTTCTTAAAAATGCATGTATTCCAGACTCACAACAGTCATCTTACTGCATATAACATGATTATGAATATCCATGCACTGTGAAAAAGGACCCATATCACTGTGTATCTTCAGTCTTATGGGCACTTTGTCCAATCCACATGTACTTATTGAACTAGGAAATTCTTTAGTCTCTTCTTTAGCCTCAGGTTTATTTTTGTTACATTGTCCTATCATTTTTATATTGCTTTTTATTCCCATTTGGGAAGCTAGAGGTGGAAGTTGAATCTTAAACTTTTGTGAATTTTGATGATGGAAAATGAACAGTACAGTACAGCTCAACCCTTACTGTAATGGTATGACTGGTTTTTAAGTAATGGCAGTGATCTCACTGTTTGAATAAAGATTAAGTTTCTAACAAAGTCAATGAGAGTAAACAAAAGAGTTATAAAAAAAGACTCATAAGTCAAAGTCAATCTTCCTATTAGTTTTGGTCAATAATGCTTACCTTTAATATATGTATTGGAAGGCTATTGATATATAAACTCATGGGTCTAGAATTTACTACTGAACTTATAGGTGAGTAACAAATTCTATCCTTCTTTCTAGGTACTAAAATTTAAAATATATTGTCTTTCCTATTAGATAACCCCTATATGTTGGAACAGAGGACAGTTTAGTTTGCTGGCTATATGTTTTTCTCTCTAACATCTTATGGCTAGTGGATAATAAAGCTGTTCTTAAAGCTCATCCCTTCTATTTTTATATTTTTAAATCCTCAGTTAATAGAGTATACTCATGTTCTCATTTACAGAATCACATATTCCTGTATATTGTCAAGTTTTTTGTCGTAGGCAGAATGATACCCTTCCCCATACCCAAAGATGTCGAAATCTTAGTGCCCAGAATCTGTGAATATGCCATATTTCATGTTAAGAAAAACTAAGGTCATAGATACAACTGAGGTTGTTAATCATCTGACTTTAAACTTGAAGGACTTTGTGAGTTATACAGGAAACTCCACTGTCATCATGGATTCGTACTCCTGAAATGAGATGAACATTAGAATTGGTGCTTTGATATAAGGAAGACTCAACACTTCCTTTGAAGACGGAAGGGAATGGGAACCATACAAAGTTCCAGGAGCTCCAAACGTCAAGGAAGTGCTCTTCTCCTCAAAAGTTCTTCCAATGGAATACAGCCATGCTGACACCTTAACTTTAGCTCATTGAGACTTATTTTGAAAATTTGAAAAATAAATGAGCCTGTATTGATGTAAAGTACTTCATTTTATAGTTTATTAGGATATAAATACACTCTTCAGGTTTATATTCAGTCAAGAGTGTTTGGAGCATATGAAACAGGACTGTGTAGGCTTCTTCCTCTTTATGTTAAGATTCAAGTAGCACATAAGATCTACAGGGCATACTTGTTTCAACCAGTTTAATTGCTCAGTCAAGGTCCTGTCAGAGCTTTTACAAATTATCTTACAATGTTTTTCTTATCTTTGAACTTGGAGGTGTGAAGTGGAAACTTCTGGATTCTTTGGAGACCCAGTTGTGTCATGTGATGTTTTTCTAGAAGCTGTCTTATGAGAGGATGTTTTGCTGAAGCAGACACATGAGAGGATGTTTTTTTTGGAAAAGACACATGTTTTTCTAGAAGCTGTCTTGTGAAAGTATACATGATGTTTTCATAAAACAGACATTTGAGAGGGCTTGTGATAGTTTGAAAGAATATAAATATAACCCCACAGACAATGAGGGAGATGGTTTTACATTCATTGGTTCACCTTGCAATGCTTTGTGGGTCTTCACTGATCTTCACTCGCCATGACTTTGAAGAGAGAAATGCACCAGAGAACTTCTCATAGTATTCTGGCTGCTTCTTGCCACTTCTGTGGACTCATGCCAATTTGGGTGTTGCCTCTGGATCAAACCACTGCTACTGATTCGTGTTTGGTGTTTTGTACTGTACAGCTGATATGCTGAAAGTGAAGTCACCCCCCCCCAAAAGAACTACTTCTAAACAGGTCCACACACCCCCATTTCCTATTAAGCTTTCTTTTCTCCTACCTCTGGTAGGTAGGCTAGAAGGGAGGTTGAAGTGTTTAAGTAAGTTTTAAAATTTTATTAAAGTAAGTTTATAAAACTTTAAGCCTACAAAGATGAACAACTGAAGAGACGCTGATATATAATAACAAAGAACTTGGTTCTGATGGTAAGAATTATGTATGGTTGGTTAAGGATAATTTGGCTCAAATACAGCTGATGAATAAAGTTTAACCTTGTTCAGTTCCCTGATTTGCCTTTTTGTTTCCCTGCCATTTGGCTCTGTTGGCTTCACTTGCCCTTCCATAGAAGAACCTCACCAGGTAAATGCTTCTAATATTACTAAATTTCCATTAAACCATTAAGTTGACAATAATTACATGAGCATTTGCCCAAGAGTTCGTAGAATGCCTCTGTTTCCCATTGCCAGGATGTTTAGAGAGTGCACTTGATATCCAAATATACAATGAAGTAAATGAGCCAGAAAGAGTGTTTTCATAATTAACACATACAGTGGAATTAACATTAATATATTCTGAAGGCATCTAGACCTCCTCTTCTCCCCCACAAACTGGCATGATTTCAGAATTAAAACTTTTGATATTTAATCTACTTAGCCAAAAAATTAATTTCCCCACTAATGTACTGAGAATAATTTGTGTTCTTTATGCCTATCTTTAGTTCAGTACATCCAGAGTACATGGAAAACTACATGGTCCCATTTGAATTTAGTTTTTACAAAACAGCAACAACAAAACCCTGATTTCCTTTAGCTAGTGAAGGGTAGAGAAAAAGATGTGCCTTTGTTTTGCACCAAAGCCTTAGCATGGTGCATGACCTTCCCCTCTCTTCTCTCATCAGCCATGGTTACTAAGGTGTGATAGTCGTGTTAACTGCCAACTTGATGGACTCCAGAAACATCTGGGAAAGACCTCTGAGTGTGCCTGTGATGGGTTATCTTGATTATGTAACTGATATGGGAAGACATATCTTAATGGTGGGCAGGACTATTCCTGAGCTTTGTGAAGGAGAAAATTCGAGCTGAGCACTAAAATGGATGCCTTCATCAGTCAGTGATTCTCTTCACTGGAAATGCAATGTCAAGATTCTGTTACTGTGACTTACTGGGCTTGGTGGAATGTAACTTGGAACTGGGAGCCAAAATAAGCCTCTTAAGGTACTTGTATCATGGTATTTTATCACAGCAACAGGAGAAGAAACCAAGGTCCATAGGAATACCCCAGCAGTTGAGGGTCTTAAGTCTCAGAACGAGAACAGCACAAATCAAGCCTCACCGACTGCGATGGACGATTAACTGAATTTAGTCTGCCTTTGTATTTTTGTTTTTGTGGAAAATAAATTAAGCTCACAAAATTGAAACTACTTTCACAATATTTTGTGTTTCCCTGCCTGTATTGGCATGAAAGTCACCTTTTATGACTGGACTTAATACCACAGCCCATACTTCTCCAGACTGATAACAAACTAAAATGAGGTTGATATTTGTAACTGTTTGCATCTCTCAAATCAAAGCATCAGTTGACATTGAAGTCTAAATAATATTTTTAATGTGAGTTTTCTAATCACTTCAATCTCATTTAAGTTAAGAGGAATCATCTTTATTACATATGTAATATTTTCACACTACTTAGATAATTTTAGTGTCATCTTTCTCTTCCGCCAAGTTGACTAATATTTAAACATTTACCCTGTAGATGCTCATGTTTCTTGCTGTAAAAAATAAATAAAATAATGTCAGGTGACTAGCTCAGTCTACATAATAATTAGTAATTAGCAATGTATATCCTTTCTCAGATACTAGGTCCTTTATGATAATTAAATATTGTAAGAACTGACTAAGGCTGTGGTGGAAAGATTATAGCACACAGGCTAAGTTTGTATTGCATAAATACATTATATATAAAACATAAATGCTGTGTGTACTTTAAATATAGTTTTATCAGAATATTGCATATTCACATGTCTATGCATTGGTCATAGTTTTTATGCATACATATACACATATCTGTATATATATATGTATATATATACTGTAATACATATTACATTATTTATGTATATATTATATGTAATATTGTGTGTGTGTGATTTTATAGAAAAACTGTGACACCCTTTGAATAGATTTGTTCACAGCCTGGACAAGTCAGTTTCTTGTGTGAATCTAATGATTTGTCCTGTGCACTAGCTGTAGGTCATATTTTCTTCAGAAAGTGTTAGTTGGAGACTTGAAGTCCAGCAATCCCTGTCTGAATGTGCCACTGCCCAGAATTTTATAATAAACTGATAAGTGTTCAGTACAGGGTAGCTAAAAGATTGCTGTATTTCTGGTACCCTGAATATCATAAAGAAGTACGGTGATTTCTCTTTGCAATTCATTTCAAAACATTTATTTAAAATACCAACAAATTTTGTTTCACAGTGAAGATTTATAGATCAACATTAAGGAATTGTTTACCCATGAATTACTAGAGTTGTAAATAAATACCAGCATACCAGTGTTGCATGGACTGGGTTGTCTGGTTGGTGGTGGCTGTGATATCCTGTCAACTTGATAGATATAGAATCACCTAGAAAGTCCTTGTGCATGTGTTGAGAGGGCATTTCCAAAGATGACCAGAGAGGGTAAATCCCATCCACAGAATAAGTGGTATCACCCAGTTGGTGTCCCAAAGAGGTTCAGAAGAAAGGCTGTGTACACCTGTATAGCTTCGCTTCTAGCATATCTGTGGTTGCTACTCTACCTGTTAGCCCCCACTGATGTCAGACTCAGCTTCAGAGATTTCATAGACTCAACATAGACTCAATACCAAAGAATCTCCAGGAGATCAGGACAGATACATATGCCGTCTTCAGGACCTAGAAATTACTGTAATCTCAGTTTCTCCACCATGCAAGTGGTCAGTTCATAACATGTAAGCCAATCTAATAAGTCCTCTCTCGTAATATGCATGCATTTTATTGGTTCTATTTCTCTAGCGAGCCCTGTCTGATACAGTAGCAAGTTATCTGTCCTGCCTCCTACTAAGTCATCCAGTAGAAACAGGTCCAATCATTTATTCATTTTTCTCTCCTGCCATGTCCCTGTTCTACCCCAACAATCTCTCACTTTGAACTCATTCTAACTGGTAAAAAGAGAGTCAGGAAAAGGAAATTCCAAGCAGAGGAAACAGCAAACGCAAAGGGTAGAAGACAAGCTGGAACTGTTCAGAGAACCATGGGAGTCTGAAGTAAGCAAATCAAGTGAGCAAGGTTGGAGAAAGCAAGAGCAAGAGATCCACTGAGGGCAGCAAAGGAGGGCACAGAGTGGTCTAGGCTCCTATTTTGAACAAAATGGAAATTCCCTGAAAAGTTTCACAAAGCACTATCATGATTAGGCAGTTTTCAAAGGGTTTGCTCCAGAGATTATGTTGAGGCCATTTTATGGAGAAAAATATGGAAAAGTCAGGAAGTGTTTGACAGTATTGGAGATGAAGGTGATTGGATTCTTGATGCATTTTGAAATAAAGCCAACAGATGTTCATTTTTATCTTTTATTTATTTTTTTTTTACACTCCAGATTTTATTCCCTTCCTGGTCCACCCTCCGATTGTTCCACATCCCAAATCTCTTCCCTCCCTACCCCACCCCTCTGGTTCCACGAGGATGTACCTACCATCCACTCCACCAGATCTCTAAACTCCCTGGGGCCTCCAGTCTCTTGAGGGTTGGGTGCATCTTCACTTACTAAACCCAGACCTGGCAGTCCTCTGCTGTATATGTGTTGGGAGCCTCATATCAGCTGGTGTACGCTGCCTGGTTGGTGGTTCAGTGTTTGAGAAATCTCGGGGGTCCAGGTTAATTGAAACTGCTGGTCCTACAGGATTGCCCTCCTCCTCAGCTTCTTCCAGTTTTTCCCTAATTCAACCACAGGGATCAGCAGCTTCTATCCATTGATTGGATGCAAATATCTGCATCTGATTCTTTCAACTGCTTGTTGGGTCTTTTGGAGGTTCCCTTTTTGTGAGCCCTCCACAGTCTCAGTAATAGTGTCAGGTCTTGGGGCCTCCCCTTGTACTGGCTCCCACATTTGGTCTGTCACTGGACTTTCTTTTCCTCAGGGTCCTCTCCATTTCCATCCCTGCACTTCTTTCAGACAGGAACAATTATGGGTCAGAGTTTTGACTGCAGGATGGCAGCCCCATCCCTCACTTGATGCTAGGTCTTTCTGGTAGAGGTGGGCTCTACAAGTTCCCTCTCTCCACTGTTGGGCATTTCATCTAAGGTCCCTCCCTTTGAGTCCTGAGAGTCTCTCACCTCCCAAGTGTCTGGTACATTCTGGAGGGTATTCCCAACCTCCTACCTCCCGAGGTTCCCTGTTTCCATTCTTTCTGCTGGCCCTCAGGACTTCTGTCCTTTTCCCCACTCCAAAACTAGATCATGTTTCCTGTGTAAATTCCAGTGTCAGAGAGAAAGGGGGCAGGCCAGGTGATGGATGTCAAGGTTTAGTTTTGAGCACTGATGGAGATACTGTCAGCTTAATAAGAATGGATATGGATAAGCAAGTTTATGGGAAAGATCAGTTTTCCCATGGGAAAGACACTTTCCTGGGCTATGTTTCTATTCTTTGCTACCCCAGTGCTAAGCACCTCCCTCCAGCCAGGCAGTAAGTATGTGTGAAATGGAAAAACAAGAGGATGAATGATCAAAAACAACCATATGAGAAGAGCAACTTGAAGTCTCATGGCCCTCCTGAGCACTTTAGAGCATAGGGCTGAACTTCTCTCTGATTTCAGAATTTCAGTCGGAATCTCTTCCTCCACATTTATAGCCATCTAGGCATTTTGGTCTGGCTTGAAGATCCAGAGGTTACTTTTCTTGCCTCCTTTCCAAGTATTCTTTCCCATCTCCTATTCCGTACTATCTTCATTTTCAGAAATATGGTAAAGCCACCCAGTTGTATAGTCTTCCAAATCATGAGCGTTAATACATGCTTTTCAACTTTCAAAGCACCAAAGTTAAGAATAACATACCTGATTATACCCACTGAGCCAATTGTGAGTAGATAATATTTGATATGATATTTGCTTGACTTAGTAGGGAAGGGAAGGTGAGAGACACCAGAGAACACAAGCAACATAAAACACAGCAAACCCTATGTTGTTCCATCTTGATAATTTAGGATGAAATAGATTTGGCTAGGTCTGCATTAATGATTTAATGGTTGTCACTAGCCTGTTCATTGGTCCAGAGTAAATTAGTCTGATGATATTTAAGTAAAACAGTTTCTGCCTATGAAATTGTATGGTCCTGTGGTGCAAGCTAATAATTAGACACCATCTCTGTTGTTTGCAGGGAGAGTATTAAACAGCAAGAGATCTGTTGGCAGGACAGTACAGGGGAAGATGCTGGTGGGGGAATTAGAGACAGAAACAAGAATATGCAGTGACTGGAGTAAGATGTGCAAGGGGCTTCTGGGAAAAGAAGAAACAGACATCAACACTCAGAATTTAGCATTCTTCACAAAGCCTGCCAATGTTTTTATTCTACATAATTAACTCCTTTTATAGGTTAATCTCCATCTCCTATTTGTGAAGATGCTAACTCCCTATTAGCTCATTAAAGAACAATGGATTTTTTTTTTAACTCCAGAAGGAATGTTTTTGAAACTCTTGAAACTCTCTTCACAGAGATCATTTCAGTTTCCTTATACAATAGAGTGTAACATATATATATATATATATATATATATATATATATATATATATATGTAAATTATTCAACTCTCACTTGGTGATCAGTTCTGTCCTGGAAGAAACACTCACTAAACCCATTTTAAAATGTTTGCTTTTTAAAATTTACATAAAGAACATATGGCTGGCCTGTTATAGCATAGAATGTAACATTTTACTCTTTATCCAAAAGGTCTATTTTCCTGCTAAGAACTAATGGTTTTTAATTTTATTTTCTTTGTGTCAACATCAGGACCTGATGCTGACTTCATTTAAGACATGGTTTTTCTGAAAGAACAAATCTTTTCATATGCACCCAATATCATATCTTGAGTCCCAGCTTTCACCCAAAGGTACACACCTGAGAGCTCATGTGGCTTCATGCCATGCTAATCACCAACAGAATCAGCTCTCTTCACCCACACCCTTCAAATTCATCTCAACTCAATTGCTAATTATTTCACTCCATGAACTTTCTCATTGCCTGCAAAGAGATGACCACAGATGTTAAATTCTTAAAACAAGGATTCTTTTCTAGTTTCCTTTGAAAGCAGAGCAATTAATTTGAAGACACATGAAAACATATTAGCAGAGGCTAAATTTGAAGAACTCTTTGCTTCTTTTAATAAATATTCAAGATTATCATATAGTACTGCAAGTCATGAAGAGATGATTTTCTTATGACCTTCTTCCTCAAACAGAATTTAGTATAAGCATTGGTTAAGCAATTATTGTGCATCACCCATTCCCAGAAGTACTAACCTTATCATAGTGAATGAGATAGATAAAACAGTTTGCTATATTGCAGAAAGATAACCATGTATGAACAAACAAAAAATTAGTAGTGTGGTGTGCCATATCACCACCACCACCAACAAAACCCCCAAAAAGAAATGTGGCAGAATATTGTATAAAGAATGACCTGGGAGGAGCATGATGTTATCTATACTCTAACAGACATAACCTCTATAGATCTGTAAATCTGCGTATGATTTGTGTATGTTGAACCATCCTTGCATGCTGTGAATGAATCCCAATTAATTATGACGCATGATCCATTTAATGTACTGTTGAATTTAGTTGAATTTAGTTTGTACTTTCTTGGGACTCTTTGCCTCCAGTTTATGAGGCATTCTGGCCTTGATTTTCTTTCCTTCTAACAGATTCCCACACATTTGATATAAGTAGGGGGGTAATGAAAGACACATAGAATAAGCTTGGAATACTCTCTATTCTTCATTCTCTGGAAGAATTTGAGGTGATTACTGTTGACTCTTCAAATATTTATTAGAATTTTCCTGCTTTATATGGTGGCTATTGTGGTAGTGCATATCTCTAATCTAATCTCAATGTCCATCAGTGAGTAAGTGGATAGTGAATTTAAGGTGTGTGTGTATTAATAGAATTATTTAGTATTTAAAATAAATGGAGATCTAAGGACTAGGGATATGGCTCAGTAGTCAATTATTAGTCTAGCATGCAAATGGCCCTGGGTTCAGTTTCAAGCCGTACAAAAGAGAAAGAAAAACGGAAAAAGAGAGAGAGAGAGAGAGAGAGAGAGAGAGAGAGAGAGAACAGAAAAAAGGCAAGAGAGAAAGACAACATGATTGTGTACATTATTCTAAATGAAATGTCAAGCGCCGAAAGATAGAAACTGTATTATCCTTTTCATTTTTTTTGAAAAGATATACTCATTGCTAAGAGTATAACTCTTGTTATTAGTGAAAGGAGAGGAAATAAGAAGATGTAGATCAATGGGTAGGAATTTTCAGTTACATGATATAATAAGCCCTGAAATATAGCGTGCAGCAGGAGAGCAATGCTTTATGACGTCTCATAGATGGGAAGAGATTTCAGGCTCACTTCTTACATACATAACAGAGAGGTATTATGGAAGATAACGTACGTGTAGAATTGCTCTCTTGTAATACTCATCTCACTGTGTGTGTCACAACACTGTCAGGTACACCTCATGCTGACACACTGAAGGAGGTAAGTGTGCCAAAGAGAATTAAAATCACTTGTCAGATCAAATCGAGGAAAGGTGTTGTGTCTGGGCTGGGAATCTACGCCCACTGTGGGATGCTCGCCCGGCATGAGGGAGGTCCTGGCTTTGATTCCCAGCATTCTAACATCAAGAAAAATAGAAGCTCTCAATCATGTTTTCATCTATTACTTCCAGATTTGTTTCTTCACACACTTTCAAAAATTATGTCTTTGCTTTCAAGGTTAGAATGTGTTCTCTAATGTATGTGTATACAGGTACGATATGACCCTCTGCTGACTCACAAGCTGATTTATTTCTCTGCTTTACATCGTGTTAAGTATCTACAAATGACTGTGCTTTTTGAAAACATGATTTTAATGATGGAGTAATGTTCCCTGGTATCATAAATTATTTAGCTGGCTTTCAACTGTTGGGCATTTATGCTGTTTCTAATTTGTCACCATTTTAAATAATGCTAAAATGACTAACATTAACATGGCACATAAATATTTAAATACAACTCTGATTATTCTGTAACATTTCTGCATTCCTGCAAGACCACCCAACATAGAATTTAAAAAAAAATAAAATACAGATTTCAGAGATTTTATGCCCTAAGTTATGATCTGAGCTTCAGTACCAACTACAGCTGTGGTGTGCTTTTACGTAGTTATATGACATTTCTGCAGCCTTAAGATGCATGAAATGTCAAGCGATGTATACAAGCCTACAATTGTGTGATGTCATTCAGTATAATTAAAATAGTAAATGAATGAAAGCACTATCTGCAGGCTGTGTTGCTCCTTGTTTTAAACATCAGGCAATCCAACTGTTAGTGCAGTTGAATCCACTCAGAGCGGTAGACATAATCTTGAGCGTGACGATTGCTCATGTGTTCAAACAGAAGAGGAAAGGTGAGAAACAAGCCGTGCATGTCACCTAGCCCTGTTAATTGAGAGATATTCCGAATGAATGTGCTGCAGGCTAACAGTAAAGATCAAAGAGAAGAGACGATGTTCTTTTTCTAAGCCACAACGATGGAATTCATGAATAGGGTTAGAGACAAACTCCACTCAACCCCATGAACCTAGATGAAGAGGGAGGTGAGTGTGTTCTTTGCACCATATGGATGCTTCTCAAGACCTAAATCAATAGTCACTCTTTAGAGCTTTGAGTCATGATTCCAATTAGTAATTCTCCTGGTCCCAGTTTGCCAAAGCAAACTATAACTCAAGTTGTGTTTGTAAATCCCAGCAAGCTTCCTGGGCCAATATAAAATTGTCTAAGTGCAACCTGCCTTTTAAAAATCCTTTACCTCGTGCCAAAAGATTTATATTATCAAATTTAAATTCTGTTTAAGAAGACTGAGTGCTTTAAAGAAAGGAATATAGGATATCGTGCTGTTATAAATAAGGGGGCATATGACAGACAAGCTCACATGTAAATGGGGAAAATATAATTTGTACATATTAATATCTTCAAAATAAAAATTAATAGGGCAGTGCTATGTTAATAAAAGGACAGTGTAGGTGGCATGGCTGATCCAGGAAAACATGTTCAGAAGAACAGTCACCCACAGAAATCCCTCGCTTTGCCAAGGTACAGAAATCAAAACATTGCCAAGTGATCCTGGCCCTGAATTTTGCCCAAACATTTAGTACATCCAGAAAAAAAAATTAAAGATGACTTTTTTTTTCAGCATCCAAGAGTCATTTTTGTGAAATGGAAGCAGTAAAGTTAGCTAGGAATCCTTTAGCTGGGACATGCAAGTGAAATGGTCAAGCTGCAGCAAGGTGGTTCAGTCTGATAGCTAGTTCCCTGTTCAGGGCACAGCCGCTATGCCTACTCAGTGAATGACACCTGGATGAGTTGTGCATGTTATCCAATCGGTAATTCATTCTGGGCATAGTAGTGATTCCATAAAAGGGAGCTGACTTCTCGCCCCTGTAACTTCAGTCTCCAGGAGAGAGTAGGTGTGTAAGTTGCATGAATGAAAGAAAGAAAGAAAGAAAGAAAGAAAGAAAGAAAGAAAGAAAGAAAGAAAGAAAGAAAGAAAGAAAGAAAGAAAGAAAGAAAGAAAGAATGAGTGATTCGGTTTGTGTCTCTTCCACCCTCCCTTCTGTCTTAACGTTCCACTGTTGATTTAGATTTGCTTTTTGTCTTTGCCTCCTGAGTTTGTTCTAGGATGCTTCCATTTCATAATGTCCCCTTCTCTTCCCTAACTTCTAGTAGAAGTCCTGAAGGGATCAAAGAGACTGATTAGTATTTAGAATCATATTGTTTCTGAGGCTGTTGTTCGAATGGTAAGACAGATTCATGTGGCACACCCTCTTGACATTATACCGCCGTTATGTATACAATTGAACTCACCAGAGCTAAAAGTTCATTGATTAAAAAAAACCTTAAAGTCAGGCATGGCGGATGACACATTACCAAAGTGAATGTGTGTGGTCTCAGCAAGACTCAGCAGGCTGAGGCAGGAAGACCCCTAAGCCCCAGAGTTTGAAGCAGCCTTGGGGAGCATATGAGATTCTGGCAGAGAGAAATGTGGGGGGAGAGGGGGAAAAAGAAAAATAAAAGAAAGCATGGCTTTTAAATTTTTTAGTAGGAAGACATGCTCCTGCATTCCTATATTTCCATGGAATCTCAAAGAAACTAAAATTACTGAACTGAGTTCCACCTTCCCCTGGTTGACCAGTTTCCACAGGATCGGATAGTACTGTGTCTACCTGTGCTTGATCTGAGGCTTTGAATCCCCCAATGGCTTGAATTCCATGGACATTTAAGGTCTGAAGATTGAGGGGGTGGGGTCAGAGAAATCCTCAGTGCTGCAGAAGAAGACAGAAACCTCAGCTCTTTTAGAAAATTATTAGGTCTTATTTTTATTGTATGCATTTGCCTCCATTCATGTCTGTGCTCCATCTGTATGACTGATGCCTTCAGAAGTCAGAAGATCTCCTGGGTCTGGAGTTACAGAAGTTTGTGAGCACCATGCGGGTACTAGAAATTGAACTAGAGCCCTCCAGAAGAGCAGTCAGTGCTCTTACCCACGGAGCCATCTCTTCGGCCAATCTTCTTTTGAAGAAATTGCTGCCATTTTAACAGCAACACATTTGTCTGGCATCTTCACGATCTTTAGCATTTTGTCTCAAACAAGCATAATAACATGAATTCAAACACACACAAAAAGCCTGTGGTCTAATCATAAACATTTCATCTCCATCATTCCTTTGTCAAAGACTCATCATTACAGTATCATAGTAGTTTGAAGAAGCTGCAGACATCTTTTCCTTCAGGATATAGCCAGAATGGTAGTGTTGTGATGTAAGTGGTGGGGGAACTACATTTGGGCTTGCTCCTGTTTCTCTACTTTATGGTTCACCTTAAATCACATGTGACACAATCACTGGACTCCATTGGATGTCTGTCTCATTAACTTTCAACCAACAATGAGACAAGTCCTTTTATGTCCTAAGGTTAAGAAGGAATTAGGGAAAACTTGAAATAGAGCCTTCAGGAATGTTTTTAACAGCTGATCTATGGGTATCAACTACCCATGTTGGCTTCCATGGCATGGTGACAGCAGGACCAACTGTCACAGCAAATTCAAGTGTCTGTTACTCAGCTGTTGCTCCTTCCCCTGTGTCCTCCTGCTGGTGCAGACACCTCTGGCCTTGAAGTCTCAGTTTAGTCCTAACATCTACACTTTGTGGTTTAGTTTGTCAACCTGTTGACTTTAATGTGACCCAGTTCATGTTCAAATCCTTCTTCTTCATCACTTATTCAGATGAATTTAAATAACCATCCATAGCTACTTTCTCTTCTGATAACTGAAGCAGCCAATGCCTCAAGGGTGTGTAGCACTTGATACCTGTAAATACTGCATCCTTTAGATCACCGACACTGTGATCTCAATGCTGTTAGAATAATTAACCTTCTTATCTCCCCTCCCACCTTTTTACCAGAATATCATATGCTACCCAAGAGGCTTCAAATTCTGAGGCTCAAGGGATTTTCCTGCTTTGGCCTCCTAAACAGAGGAGACAGTAGGCATTCAATACTGTCATCTACTTATTTTATTACTTTAAAGTACCCCCTTTTGCTTAAAAAAAATGATTCCCATCCTAAGCATACTGTCTGACATAGCATACTAATTTGGCCAAGGTTACTATTTGCAGAACATATAGTTTGTACCCTTATTCCATTTCATATATCACCATCTTCATATTAGAGGGTATTTCTTGTCTGTTTAATCTTAGAAAAGCGCTGCTTTCTCTGGAATGTGGTGTCTTTAGATTTCTGTGCTGCTGTGGCTCTGCTGACATTTGGAACACCAGCATCTTTCCACAGTTTGCCATGGCAGGAACAATGAACTGTCATGAATTTTTCATCCTAGCTAGCAGATACTATTGTGACCCAAATCTTGATTAACACCTTACCATTATCTTTTAATGTCCTTCGTGTAACTGGAAAGCAGAAGCACTTTTACATCACTTTCCTTCCAATTCCAAATGCCTAGAGAAACACTAGTCATGAATATTACATTTTCTATATATTTTAAGAGTACTCGATGACCCAAATCCCTGGCTTTACGATTTTTTTTCCTAAACATAGACACTAGTTCCAAAAGAATTTAGTTAATTCCTCCTCTACAAATAGATAAATTTATAATGCAATAGTGCTGACTGCAAAGAAGTAATTTGAATATCAAAGACCCAGGTTATTTCTATTTTTTTTTTGTTTTTTTTTAAATTTTCATTACATCCTGATCACATCTTCCTCTCCCTCTTCTCTTCCCAGTCCCTCCCTCTCATTTCTCCTCTCTTCATCCACCCCGTCTCCCCTTCTCAGAAAAGGGATGATCTCCCATGTATGTCAACCTACCTTGACATATCAAGTTGCAATAAGACTAGGTGCATCTTCTATTATAGCTAAGTAAGGCAGTCCAGTTAGGGGAAAAGGATCCAAAGGTAGGCAACAGAGTCAGATACAGCCACTGTTCCTGCTGTTTGGAGTCCCCCAGGAAGACGGAGCTGCACAAGATGTGCCAAGGGTCTAGGTCTGTCTCATATATGCTCTCCTTGTTGGTTCAGTCTCTGTGAGCTCCTACAGGCTCAAGTTAGTTGATTCTGTATGTTGTCTTGTAGGGTCCTTTACCTCTCTGGTTCCATCAACCCTTCCTCCCCCTCTTCCATAGGATTCCCCAAACTCTGCCTAATGTTTGCTGCCTAATGTTGCCTAATCTCTGCATCTGTTTCCATCAGTTGCTGGGTGAAGCTTCTCAGATGACAGTTATGCTAGGTGCCTGTCTGCAAGAATAGCAAAATATCATTAATAGTGTCGGGGCTGGCTCCCTCTCATGGCATGGGTCTCAAGCTGGGCTGGTCACTAGTTGGCCACTTCCTCAATTTCTGTTCCATCCTTATCCCTGTACATTTCTAGGCAGGACGGTTTGTGGGTTGAAGGTTTTGTGGTTGAGTTGGTACCCCAGTCCTCTACCGGAAGTCTTGCCTGGTTCCATATCCCTTATTGCTAAGAGTCTTAGCTGGGGTCATCCTCATATATTCCTGGCAGTTTCCATTGTTCTAGGTTTCCCGTTTCTCCCAGAGATCTACCCTCCCCCTCCCCAACAATTCCTGTTCTTGCTCTCTGTAATCTTTCCCTCTGGTCCTCCCCTTACTTGATTCCTCTTGTTCCTTTCCCCTTTCCCTTCCCCTCTCCCACCTAGTTCTTTTCATTCATTTTCATTCATCGACCCATGATGTCTAGTCTATTTTGCTTTCTTGGTGAAACTCAAGCATGAGCCCTGATTCTATTCTCTTCTTTTCCCAGCATCTCTTCCCCAAAGATGAATGTTGTGAGTCTATAAGGACAAGTTCACACACCTAATCTACCTTAGATCAGATTATACATTCCAAATCATAGCACTCTAATGACCCCATCTGGGATACCCTCAGGAAATAGTAGGACCAGAATTTAAACCAGGATATACAGGCTCCTTCACTATATCACACTGCCAGATTTAGAACAGTCAGGTGCCATATGTAGATGTTTCAGCCAGTGACAGGGCACATATATGATTATGATCTTGTAGCTGCCTTAGTTCAAGTATACTCTGTGAGCATGTGCCTACAAGAGGAAAACAAAAGATGAATTTATGGTGAATTCAAGAAACTGAATCTAGTTCTTCTTTTGTTCCCCAAATTCTACATTTTTTGTACTTTTCTAAAACTATTGTTTCCCTAAGATATTTGAAACTCCAACTGTAGTGACAGATGCTCAAAATAAAATCATAGTGGATTAGGCTTAGCCCTAATTGCAATGATTATCATCTTTAGAAGGTGTATGAGGTTAACATATATACAGAAACACAAATGAATCACGGAGGTATAAGGTCGTTTAAAGATGGGACCGGAGGGCTGGGTAGACAGCTTGTTGGTTAAAGTATTTGCCTTGTGAACATGGAGAGCTGAGTTCAATCTCTAGCTCCCATAAAGAAAAAATCTGGGCGGGGTGATTGTGATTATAACCCCAGTATCAAAGTGGTAGAGACAAGTGGATGCTTGAGGCTCCCTGACCACATAGTGTAGCCTAGGCAGCAAGCTCCACATCCTGTCAGAAAAGCAAGGTAGATGGCTTCCAGAGAACAGCATCCAAAGATGTCCTCTGATCTCTAAATGCATACACATGTGTGTCCACTACATACACACACACACAATAGCATGCACATGCAGATACACACACACACACACACACACACACACACACACACATACACACACCATAAAATAATAAATTTAAAATAAAATTCTAAATTGGGGCAAAGATTAGAATGATGTTTCTATAGCGAAGGGACATCAAGGATAACTTCAATCACAGGAGGCTGACTGAGGAATGGGACAGTCTCCCAGAAGGCAACTATGGGAACATGTCCATTTCAAATTCCTGTGTTCTGTACTGTGACAGAATATATTTCTGGTGTTTTAGAACACCTAGGTTTTTGGAGGATGTTGCAATTTTTATAGCAACTCCAGGAAACCAACACCAAAGCTTATCCTTTCTCTTAAAAATAACCAATGTAAAGGAAGAAAGAAGAATTTCCGATGGCTTTTCTTTAAGTCTCTGATATTGACATTGACAGAGACTTACTGTATGGGAAAAAGATTCCTTGTTTGCATTTTTTTATCCCAGATGCTTTTTTAAAATAGTATCACTTCCAAGTACAGAAACAAAGCTGAATAAGGAAATTAATAATAGAGACTCAGAGGATGATAACAAGATGCTTTGCCTGGAAATATGGGACAATAAGTAAATGGTTAATGATAACAAGTAGAGGCCTATAGAGATGGCTCAATGGTTGAGAGCAGTGGTCGCTGTGGTAAAGGACCTGGGTTCAGTTCCCAGCACCCACATGATGGCTTACCATCTTTTGAAATTCCAGTTACTGGAGCTCTGATGCTGTTTTATGGCCTTAACAGGCACTAAATATATACTGTATGCTAATGTTCATGCATGTAAAACACTCACACACATAAACTGCTAAACAAAGAAAGCTTTGTGGCAAGGATATCAGCAGGATACAGAATGTCTGAGCTTATGAGAACAATGTTCACATAGGCAGAAATAAAACAAGTATTAATTACTGCTAATAATTATAATGCAAATTATTAACTCCTTTGATCTTTCATTATCTAAATTATTCTTCTACATTTATTCTTTTCATTTTATTGCAGGAGGGGTGTGTGCCAGAGCTTACATATGAATGCTAGAGAAATACCTGAAAGAGTTGGGTCTCTCCCTTTTGAACCTAAGACTGTCGGGCTTAGTGGCAAGCACCTTTATCTACCTTTATCCCATCCCACCAGCAGCACACCATCTAATTTAAAGCAAGCTTATGTGGATGATGCTCTGAAAGCCTATGCAAATACTGAAGGCTTGAGTATTTAAACAATTTGACTTGTGTCATACCAGGAAATGGCAAAATGAGAATTTGAATTCAAATCCTACAAAATCTTGAATCCTGTGCTCTAATATTATATTATGAGACACAGAGAAAAACTAGATATCATTCCTATTTATTTTAAGATATATTTTGCTTTGCTCTATGTGTATGTGTGTGTGTCCATTCGAGGATTGTGCATATAAACTTTACACTATTTAGATTCATCTGGAGAAAAGCCTTAATTGTCGCATTACATTGCAGATCACATTGGTCTGTGAGGGATTGTCTTGATTATTAGTCAATGCAGGAGGACCCTACCAACAATGAACTGCACCATCTATAGGCAGGTAGACCCTGGCTTATTTAGTTCCTCTATGTTTTCTGCTTCATTGCTGCTTTAGTTCCTTCCCTGACTTCTATCACTAATAGACAGTGACCTGGACATGTAAGCCTTCTAAGAAATGTCCTCCTTAAGTTGGTTTGATCAGAGTATTTTATCACAGTGACAGAAAGAAAGCCAGAACACTAAGCTTCTTGTTTGACTTATTTGGCCTGAGAATTAGAAAATATGGAGCTATACTAAGGCTTAGTGAGGATCCCTTTCAAAATTCTTTCCTTTTTCTAGAGAAAGTGAGAACTGTCCAGTGACGTTATGAAACTCACATAGTACAATTATAGATTCTCCCACCAATCACAAGATCTTCCATCTACTGGAGCTATTCTCCAGGTGACCATAATGGATGACCACCAGCACAAATCCCACTGGTTGCATTTGATTCATCACCTCAATTGAAACCTATCTCCACCCAGATCTGACCTGGGAGGAAAAGACAGCATGCTAACATCAGCATGTAAGCAATACTATGGCCAACATTTCTTTGTTCCTTAAGGGTATCTCCTGCATCACTTTCCACCACTTCCTCTAAGGCAGGATATCTTCTTGAACCCATAATTTGCATCTCAGGTAGGATGCAACCCAGCAAGCCCCAGAAACCCTGCTGTCTGGTCTCAGTTCACCTCTACACCAGAGCTTCAGGCATTTGAGAGACCATATCGAGCTATTTGTGTGGGTTTTGGGATCTGAACTTCCTCCATCCTTATGGCTACAAAGAAAGTGCTGCTAACTTTTGAACCTTTTACCCACTCCCAACTAAGTGATTCTTTTGGTGTAAAGTTACACTGTTCTCTTTGTATTCAGAGAGTATAATTAGTCATGTGGAAGAATAGTACTCAGTCCACTAAGTCCCAATGGTATTTGTGATGGAGTTAAGAACGGATTAAGTTGAAGAACTCTAATGTTTGGCTTCGACCTTGAGACAGACCTCCAAAACAACCTTGGTCCAGAAAGCACAGAATGGGTGCTCCATCTGCAGACAGCTGAAAATTTCCCAGCACTAAACTATTTAGGTTTTACTATACTTCCCATCTTTTTACCTGCAGTCTTGGCACTCACTATGGTAAAAGAGACACAAGTGCTCGATCTGGATCTGTGTGGTGGCCACCACTAGTTCCCCAGGAATTCAGTATAAAATAGAAAGGGCTCAAAAGGATATGTTTAATAAAGAATAAATAGTAATTTCTAATAAATTACTTTTAATAACTGTCTAGTTGGTTAATGAGTATAAGAAAAAGGTTTGTGATTAAGAACTGGGGAGATGACTCTATGGTTCAAGTGTTTGTCACTTGTGCAACAAGACCACAGTTCAGATGCCAGAAGCTCAGGTGGTCCTGGCAACCTGCCTATAACTCCAGCCTCAGAAGGTGGAGACACGTCTTCCTGAAGCTAGCTGGCTAGCCTGACAAGCCGTATCATTGAGCTCTGGGCTTTAGTGCATGACGCTGCTTCAAAGACTAAGGTGGAAAAGTAACACAGGGAGATTCCTGACATGAACCTTGGACTTCCACCTACGCATGTGTGTCCACACAAATGCCAACACGCACATGCACGTGCATGTTGACTGCACACATACAAACAGCACATAAAAAGGGGAAAGAAGGAGGAAGGGTATTTAGGGGAGGGTGAATCTTCTTATAAAAGCGTCTCCCATTTTGTTGAATTTCACTTAAAATATGATTTTTTTCCATATTGGTAATCAAGAATACTTTAAGCTTTGTGAAACAAAACACACCTCAAGTGGAATAGATTGTGGTGGCATCTATCCTATAGACCAGAGTCCAAGGGTTGGGCTTTTCTTTACTTAGAAGGATGGTTATATGATTCAAGGGTCCACTCTTTCTTCTGAAGTGACCCACTGAGACTTTCTTATTTTTGATACTCAAACTGTGAGGCCCTGGGAACCCCTCCATACCAGACGAAACTGAATGGCTAGCCATGAACCTGAGCCCTTTCATCCTTTGGATGCCTTATTCTTTCATCCCCAAGCCTGTCTTTCTGCTGCTAAAAAATGACCTCATGCAAATGTATTTGGAAATAGAAAAGGACATTTCTCTTTGTGTGCCTCTATTTGTATGCCTCTAAAAGTCATAAGATGGCCTAGATAGTGTCCAACATGCTTCCAAATATGCCTCATTGACTAGAACATTATTATTTCTTCTCTCTCAACCAGCCACTGGTATAAAAAAGGAAGTGGACATAACCAGTTCATCAGAAGATCTGGCCACCTGAGACACTCACCTTCCTCTAGCCCAGTACAGTAAGAAGCCAACAATGAAGAAAGGCAGATGCTGCTGGCCTCAGGAGTCTCTGCAGGGCAGATAGCATCAGATGTTCGTCACTGGGATGCTCTATTTTGTGCTTGCATTCCTACTCCCTGTAAATTCCTTGGAGAAGGAAAGTCCTTCCCTATCCACATTTTAGTATACCTAGAGGAAAGAAGGAATGAGACTTTGACTAATTTTAAAAGAACTCCCTGATTCTGAGATCTTTTATCCTTCACATTGTGATAAGAAACCCCCCCCACTAGATACAGCTGGTCTGTTGTGCCTGCAGACATGTAGAGACATCATTTCTAGAGTTACAACTCCTAATGAAAATCGGACTTCAGCTTGACCCAAGGGTTATAAATCAAAACCCTTTGGTTTCTTCACATTGCATCCCTCGCATTTGCTTAGTCAGGGACATTTCTATGCACCACCTACCTAGTCCTGTCTACCACTGAATAGCATCACTTAACATGGCACCAAAGGCTGTGTGGAGCGGAGTGCAGCAGAAGTCATTCATAGATCTGGTGCTTATGGCATGAGGGGCCTTAGTGCTCATATCATGGAAAGTGACACACTGAAAGAATTGCTAGTGGAATTGCCAATTTATCTATAAAACAGCCCTTGTGGGAGGAAATGCTCTATTTTGTCCTGCAAAGCCAGCAAAACTCATTTGGAATTCATTCTCAATTTTTTCCCAGATTTACAAAAGTCAAAACAGTGAATTTAAGTCTGGGTGCTCTTTAACTCCAGCATCTCAAGGATAGCCTGAAGTAGCATTTGAGTTCTAGGTTAAAAAAAAAAATAAAAGTGTCAAACATTAAAGCAGCCATTTTTCTGCTTGAACTGATAATATTGTGGGATTCAGAAATGACACCTTCAGTATTTTCAATGGACAGTGACCCTATTAGTCGCTTTTTCGGTAGGTTTGTGCTGAGGATTTTAATCGGCATTGACTCCCTTTACAGAGTACCCCACCTGCCATATTGCATCAACAGATCTGAAGGTCCTCTACAAAGGCAAATATTTGTTGAATATTCTCCAAATGGGTAGGGACAGAGATATCTGATGGTTTAAAATAATTAAAAAGAGCCCTGTGTGCAAATGTCAAAATAGGAAAAAAAAATAATAACAAAGAATGGGTCAAAGTGACAATACAAATGGCCAGAGCTACCTATTATCACTTGCTGTACGTCTCACAAGACAGTTGATTCCCACTCTGTATGGGTTCCAGCATCCAGTGATTTATTGGGTAATTCAGCATTTGCCAGTATGTCTTGTGCTAATTAAATGCATCGCACTCTATTCAGAAATGTCACAATTGATTTGTCTTCTGCAAGCACTGACTTTATTTCAATCTCTGGAAAAGATTTTATGAGCCTCAGATAACTTAGCCTGGCACATTCATCTCCCTGGATAGCTCCTGCAAGTGAGGGCAGTCAGAGAGGGAAGCCTTCATGAACATTCAACCCAGATACCTTTTCAGACATCTTATTTATCCACTATCTGCTATATATCTGAGCAGTGTGTAGGTTTAGTGAAATTACAAACTGCTCCATTAGCCTGTAAATGCATTTACACATGACAGAAGTTAACGTGAAATGATATTGGCAGGACTTATGGGATAATGTTAGATCAATCCAAAGAAAATGTGCTTTGAAAGTGTACTGTTTATTAGGGGCTCTTTATTCATTCAAATTGATTTTGACAGAATTTAGCTATTAACTAAGTTGCATACAAGAGGAAATCTCATAATGTCATTTCAGGGCCAAGAAGAGAAGGCGCTGAAGCAAGATAGGGTCTTCAGGGTTTGGAACTCATCGCTGTGATGTAATCCCAATGGATTCCCTACTTCACATAACCCTCTGTACTCAATGTCTCAGCAAATAGGATGCTCTTCAAAGATGAGCCCCAGGGGAGGAGGGTGAATCAAGCCTAGTTCATGAGAATTTAGGTTCTGTCTGATGTAGGGAAAGTCAACTCTACATGAGACTAGTTTGGATATCCAGAAGTACTTCAGCTTAGTCAGTCATGTTTCTTTAGTCTTTCTCTGGGATTTAGCTTCAAAGTATCTAAAATAAATAGCCTGCATATTTGGAAAATTCTTCAGCAACATTACAGAAAGCATGACCCAAAGTCTGTGATGTTCTCCATGGTAAACTTGAAGATATGATTTTTTTTTTTTTAGTTAATAGACTAAGAAGTCAAGATGAAGAATCCTTAAGGACTATGTGTACCAGTATATAAAGAGTGACAAATGGACAGAACTGAAGCCATAAAAGACTGTTGGATGTCCAAATTCTAAGCATTCATATCACCAACAACACTGAGTTTGTCTATAGACAAAGTCCAAACACTGTCAAGAAAGATGGAATTACCCACAACTAAATTCTTTGGCTTAAAGTAGCCTTTCTTGTTTTTTTTGTTTTGTTTTGTTTTTTTTGGCTCTTGCAATGCTGGAGGATCAACCAAAGTATTCTGTGCAAGTTCTCTATGACTAAGCCACAGCCTGCGTATCTATCTTCTTAAACACTGGGTGTGATTGGCAATGGAGTGTGCTGCCCAGTTGTTTGTTTGTTTGTTTGTTTTAAGTGACTTTCATTCCCAGGCTGCTGGAAATGTTGGCAGCTTGTTCCCTAACACAGTCCCATTTCAGGGAAGGCTTTCGAGAGGACACCCATATCATATGGCTGGCCGAAGGGAGAGTTAAGTCTTTACAGCTTGCAACAATATTTTAGAAGACCAGCTTAGTTTTAGGAAGTCTCTATGAGAATCCTAAGGCCTCTGCTTTAAGAGAGTTGTCTTTGTATTTCTCAGTCAAGCTGGTTTGGGTTCACTCATTTCCTCACATGTGACTCCTGGCACATCTCATGTTACCTAATCTCCACCTACTGACTGTTCTCCAAACAGTGTAACTAACCTCTGATTATACACATGACCTCAGTAATGGAAGTCAGGAAGAATATCATATTCTGAGCATATAATAAATATGAGCCTAAAAAACATCCATGCACATGCAGTTTTCTAAACATTGTTACCAATCATATATCACTGAACTGGATCATATATATTTCAAATAATTATAATTTTAATTTTATTTGTTCTAGAACTAAGTGTGAAATTATTTGTGATGTAGTTTCACAAGAAATGAAGCTACTCTTAGGTGTTGCCACAGACTGAAAAACAATGGGTGGGTTTAAGTTTAAAACACGTGTGTGACTGTGGGCCTTTTGACCAGTGTCCAAGTTCCCAGAAATAATGACTCTGAGACTTGATATTTCATGAATAGATGCCTAGGCCAAAAACTTTAGCTTGTTCACTGACAAGCTCATGACTTAGATACCTGTTTCTTCTCTTCTAAGTCACACCACATGGCTAGTTACCTCTCCTCAGGTTCACGTGTCTGTTTTTATCAGTGTTTGGGGCCAATCTTTCATGCCTGATTATTTCCCAGAACTCTCTCTCTCTCTCTCTCTCTCTCTCTCTCTCTCTTCTCTCTCTCTCTCTCTCTCTCTCTCTCTCTCTCTCTCTCTCTCTCTCTCTCTCTCTCTCTCTCTGCCAATGACCCACCTTCTAATTCTGCCTTAGCAAGTTGACCATAGGCTTTATATTGACAGGTGAGACTTCCACACAATGCATAAAGATTCTCTCTATACCATGTTTGAAGGTATTCATAAATAGCACATAAAATGAAACTATTTTAACCAAATTTCATAAAGAAACATTAGATGTGAATGGAATAAGCATTCGTTCTATTTTAATTCAGTGCTGTAACAAATTTTCTCCAAACTTTGAGAAATATGCAAATGAGTATGACATTATGAATTTATCCAATAAGTTCTCTGCAGGAATAATTATTCAAATAAAAGGTAAAAACACAAAATAAAAGTTCTTGTGTGCATATGTGGACATATGTGTGTGTACATATATGCTGATGTATGTTTGCATGTGAATGTCAAATGCAGGTGTATGCAGGTGGCTTAGTGTAGATGGCATAGGTTGATGTTGGCTGTCCTTTTCAGTTCAATTTTTCCATCCTAGTTTTTGAGACAGAATCTTTCACTGAACCTGGAGCTTGGTGATTCCTCTAGACCAGCTGCCAGCAAGTCACAGGGTCCCTCTCATCTCCATCTCCTTAGTTTTGGGAGTACACATGAACCACACTGTACCCTGCATTTTTTTATCATAGGGAACTGAGGATTAAAACCAGGTTCTCTTACTTGTGGAATAAGTATGTTACCACTAGAGCTATCTCCCAGATTACAATTTTAGGTTTCTTAAATATTAAATTAACTTGCAATAACCAGTCTCCTAAGAAATTGTGAGGTAAAATATAAATAAATCCACCAAAGGGTATTTATGGCAACTTACTGTTCATTCATGTTAACAAAGAAACAGCAAAACTTAATAGATGGTAATATTCCCAATCTTACAGCTCACTGAAATTCAACATTTAATTGTAAAATGCTCAAACTTTCCCCAAATTGAGAAATAAACAAAGATATCATTAGAAATTATATTAAATATCATATAGTTCTAGCCAGTATGGATAAAAGGAGAATAAGATCAAGAATTAAAGAGCAAAAAAAAATATATGATGATTTGCAATAAAGAATTAGAAACAATTATAAAATCATCAAGGTCATTAGTTCTAAGGTCAGATATAAAAACCAGCTACAGTTACCAACCAAGGAGTCCACATGGAGGGACCCATGGCTCCTGCTGCATATGTAGTGGAGGATGGCCTTGTTGGACATCAAAGGGAGGAAAGACCCTTGGTCCTGAGAAGGCTAGGTGCCCCAATATAGGGGAATACCAGGACAGGGAAGCAGGATTGGGTGGGTTGGTGAGCAGGGGGAGGGGGGATGGGATAGGGGGTTTTCGGAGGGGTAACTAGGAAAAGGGATAACATTTGAAATGTAAATAAAGAAAATATCCAATAAAAAAATGGTTATGGTTCTAAAGATCAGCATCAAGAAAGAAAATGAGAGTTTTAAAAATTACTCCATGTAGGTGGCTCACAACCTTCTGGAACTCTGTTCCAGGGATCTAAACACCCTCTTCAGTGGTACACAGATGCACATACAGGAAAAACACCCATACACATAAAATAACTCTTAAGTTATAAAAGCTGAAACTATAAAATTGGCAAATAATATGGGGCAGAATAAAAAAACTTAGAAAATAAAAAAAAATCAGGAAAATAAAGGGGTGTGGGCATAGAAAGTGCTCTTCCCATGCCCCCACCCGGTACTTGCCATATCAGAAATTTCAGCACAATTGCAAGGTCAGCAGACACAGCTTTTGTCCTTAAGACATTGCAAATGATGAACTCTGCTTGGGTAATATCAGAGTGTGTGTGGCTTTGCACTTAACTATGTTACCATGCCCCTATCATCCTAAATCTAAACAGGATGCCTCATAGACACACCTCATCATTTTGTTTACAAATGAAAATTCTTTAAGAGTCTGGAGAGATGACGCAATGTTTAAGAGCATTTGATGTTCTTGCAGAGGACCTGGGTTCCCGGCACCTACATAAAAGATCACAACTGTCTCTAATTCAGTCAGTCTTGGGGAACCTAACATTCTTTTCTGACTCTAGTTAAGTACTGGGCATGCTCATGGTGCACATATATACATGCAGGCAAAATACTCATACACTTAAAATAAAAATTCTTTCTTTTTAATTTTGAAGAAAATTCTTGAGAGGTAAATCAGTTCAGATTTTCCTAAATTTTAAATTTTATTAATTTCTAAGCTTTACTTAGTTTGTAAACTTTGTGTGACATTATATTCTTTAGCTAATATAATTATGTAATTTAAAGGGCCACAGAATCATGCACCCAAAGCCACTGTGATGATTCCTGAGTCTCTTTGTCTCTCTAAATCTCTGTAGCTAACTCTAATGTGTGTACTAGCTCAACTTAATAAACTCAGAGGCTTTGTTACAATAATTATTCCATGTAAAATACTGTCAAGAAATAGAAGTCAGAGATAAATTTAAGGACTGCTATATAAAATTTATACACTAAAACCTATAAAACTTTATTAGGTAGAATTAAGGCATAGATAATTTGATGAATATATTTGTGGCTTATGTCTTAGTTAGTGTTCTACTGCTAGGAAGAGACACCATGACCACGGCAACTTGTAATAAGGAAAGCATTTAATTGGGGCTGGCTTACAGGTCCAGCGGTTTAGTTCATTATCAGCATGGTGGGAAACATGACGGCAAATATGCAGGCATAAAGTTGGAGCAGCGGAGAATTCTACATCTGGATCTGTAGGCAGCAAGAAGAGAGAGCCAGTGTACCTGACTTAGATTTCTTCTTCTTCTTCCTCTTCCTCCTCCTCCTTCTCTTCTTCTTCTTCTTCTTCTTCTTCTTCTTCTTTTTAAACTGCTCTTTTTTAAAAGATTTATTTATTTTTTTATTTTTTTTAATTTTTTTAATTTTTTTTAAATATTTATTTATTATATATATATAAGTACACTGTAGCTGTCTTCAGACACTCCAGAAGAGGGAGTCAGATCTCATTACAGATGGTTGTGAGCCACCATGTGGTTGCTGGGATTTGAACTCAGGACCTTCTGAAGAGCAGTCAGTGCTCTTAACCACTGAGCCATCTCTCCAGCCCAGATTTATTTATTTTATGTATATGATTGAATACACTATAGTTGTCTTCAGACACACCAAAAGAGGGCATCAGATCCCATTACAGATGGTTGTGAGCCACCATATGGTTGCTGGGAATTGAACTCAGGACCTCTGCAAGAGCAATCAGTGCTCTTAACTGCTGAGCCATCTCTCCAGCCCCCTGGCTTGGGTTTCTGAAACCTCAAAGCCTACCCTCCCTCCAACAAATCACATCATCTAAAAGTGCCACTCCATGGTGGCCAAACATCCAAATCTACAAGCTTATGGGGGCCATTCTTATTCATACTACCACAGTTTACAAGTTCAATATTATAATGATTTTAGTGAATAAAGCTGAGCATACATATTCCTTATCCCGCAATTCTATTCTCAGATTAACTACCAAGAAAAATGAATATGTATGTATGTATATATATATATATATGGAGAGACCATCATTAATATTCATATCTTTATTCATAATATCAAAAACATGGAACTACCTCAAATGTCAATTTTTATATAAATGGGTAAGAAAACAGTGTTCATTCGTATGTACACTGGAATACTGATGATCAGTAAGAATGATAGACAAAAGATGAAATCATGTCTTAGAAATGCTACAGTCAGAGCAAAAGCAAGTGTACAAGTATAACCTACACTTCCATTGTTATAAAATTCT
Source organism: Tokudaia tokunoshimensis (assembly GCA_036184795.1). Classification (NCBI taxonomy): domain Eukaryota; kingdom Metazoa; phylum Chordata; class Mammalia; order Rodentia; family Muridae; genus Tokudaia; species Tokudaia tokunoshimensis. The sequence goes on along the minus strand of BTHU01000022.1, from coordinate 66,175,772 downwards.
ACAATAGCAATTGGTGGTGGCAAAAGATAGCATGGAGCTAGTTTAGGGCAGAGCTTGGAAAGGAAAAAATTTGTGGTATGCTGACCCATTGAAAACCTTCTTTTCTCATGTAAATATAGTAAGTAGGTAGATGCATTTTTAATGAAAATCTTATGAAAAAAATAAGCATGATAGTAAGTAAAATGACATCTTTAAAATGGTTGATTTTCCCAAGATCTGACTTTTTAACAAAGATTATTACTAATTTCACTTTTAATTAATTTTTATACATCAATATTTGATACAGTTTTTCTAAAAGAAGTCATGCCTCAGTAAACAAGGGTTGTGACCAATACCTCTGTATTGAATCAAGGAGCCTTGAATATGAGGGGAGAATTATTTGTAAAAGTACGGCCAGTTCTCAAGTCAGTTCAGAGGAGACATCTACTGTGCCAGGAAGGATGTCCCTACACCATTGCTTCTAGACTCACCAGAACTGTGAAATTTCTTAAGGTTTCCCCAGTCCACCTCTGACCTGGCCTCAAGTTGACAAATACAAGTGAGTAAAATTTACATAAGCACTTCAACAATAAAAAGCCAGTTGCCTACTATGAGCTAAATTGTTCCTCATCTTGATGTGTATATCTTCAAAAATAAAAAGATAAAAGTCTATAAGAGTAATACCTTTAGTATAAATCACTAAACTCAATATGTGGGTGAATTTGATTATTACTGATGTATATATCAAATTTTGTAGATACATTAGTGGTATTTAAGTGAGCAATAGAATAATGATTATATGTAATTTTTAAATGTAACTTTTATTTCCTTCCCATAAGAAAAGTAATTGTGTTGTAATGGAGATAATTATGAAATTTTGTTATTACTAATTACAATACTTATTTAAGGAAAATTTGATTTAGTCATTACTACATTTTTCACTAAAACTTAACGTTTTCATCCAAGGTATAAATTCATGTAAGTGTAAAAATTTTAAATATTTCTATATACTTTAAAATATTTTCCAAATAGTGTCATTGATTAAAACAAAAATAAATTGCATAATTAATGCATATCCAAATTTTTAACTTAATTCAATTTAAATTTTAAGCAAAACCATTCAACAACTATTTAATTTTTGAAAACTTTAAATATTTGAGTCTGAAAAATGCAATTGAAACTCAAAAGTGTTCAAAAAATAAATGATTGAGTCCTTGGAGCCGCACTGTAAAGGATAGCTCTTATACTCAGCACACACTGACCAGCAGATCAAACACAGGACAGGTCTGGGAACCAAGTGAAGGATCTCACAAAAGAAAATTGACGGACAAAAAGTAAAGTCCAAACGCATGTGGAAGCTTGAGAATCTCTAAGCAGCTGTAAACCCTGGGAACCTACCAGGCACAGTGTTCAAGTCAAATCAAACCATTGTCAGTAGTTGTTCAGAAGCCCCTGTCCTCTGTCTTTTGAAATTGTACTAACCTGTTCTGCAACCCATCTGACCATCTCAGCCCTCTGGCTACTGGGAAATACTCAGAAAATACTCAGAAACAGCGTCTGTACTAACCTAAAAACACATTCAAACCAAACCCTGAATCTGGATCTTGAGGAAAGTGTTCTCTTATTATTTAATGAATCTCTCTTTTAGAAAACCCTACTAGAATTGAATTTTGTGGAATATTTCTACAGATGCTGCTATGCTTTCAAAGATGCTGTCTCTGAAATTCAGGACCATTGTCACCAGCTAAGAAATGGTGCCCCATTTGTGAGACCATGTTTCAAACAACTGACTGACTGACCCGAATGTCTTCTTTTTTTTTTTCTTTTACCATTTGTAGACTGTCACTTCACTTATTATAGGGATCCAAAGATTTTAATTTAATAAATCCGGTTTGTCTGATTTTGGCTTGTGCCTTATATTTTGTTACTATCTCTCAACAGGCCTATCCCCAGATCTCAAGGATTTACAGCCATGCTGTTTTCTATGAGTTCAATATTTCAGACAGAATATCCCTTTACATTTCAGCTTCATACATTTAAACTTACATAGTACTAGATGGTATTTAACAATATTTATTTTTGTAGGCTAAGAGTCAAATAAAAACTAATGTATGTCTTTCAAATGTTATTTATTTTCATTAATATTCACCTTGGTGACATTTCCTGACTTAAAAAAGACAAACTTTTCTAATTTACTCTATAGCTTCTCCATGCAGACCTAACCAATACTTGACTTAAGTTTCACTTAAGCTAGGTAAAATATGACTTCCTTTATAGCTCAGGCCTGCTTTGTGCTGTCTTAATTTTTCCATGCATAGGATCTCCCTGAGGTGTATCTCCATCTCCAACATTAGTGCATTCTGAACAATCAAATACCACTTATCTACTTTTTAAACATAAACAGAAGCAGAAAATGCGTACTAGCGCATCAAAGCACAGAAATACTTAACACACACTATGAGCTAAGCATGCTGTAACTGCATTCTATTTGTTTATTCTACTGAATTCACTGACGACTAGAACACATGTCCACACCCTTGGACTTAATAAGAACAACTCTAAGCCCTTAACTCACCGATCCAAGGTCACACAACTTGGCACTGATGTGGTCAAGCTATCTGTCCATTTCTGTTGGACATCAAGGCTCATTATTTCCACCTTCCCCTTATTTTGATTGCTATAAACATCTGTATCTCTTAAGCACCATCTCCTCTGCTAACCCCATTCATACCTTAACTCTATATGGTCAAATTATTCTTTTCGTAGTATTTTTTTATTTTACATAAGATGTTTAAACCCATTGAAACCTAATATGGTCTTGACATTAATATACTTTTTTAAAAGAAAATGAGATATATTTCAATGTTATAACATTTAAGCACATTTTATTAGAAGTTACCAAGGAGTTTAAACAGATAGAAATGTATTTCTTCACAGAGAACTCATAATATTAGTTCATATCTTCTATGAAGATCAAGGGATGACTTGGAAGATTAATGGGATTAACTTTAAAAAGTGATGAAATTTTCATAAGGTAGAGACTCATAAGATGTAAAACAGACTTAAATGTACTTTAATGAAAATTTCAGTGTCATCTGAAACCATATTGCAGAATTCTCTTGGAAAGAAATAGAAAAAAAGCTATGCAAAACGAACAAAAACTGACCAAATAATACTGAGACCTAGAACCACCATAAACTATTTTTTTACTAGACTGATTAACCATTTGATCTGCGTAGTTACTCTCTGGACTTTGACTCAACAATGGTTTAACATAGACCCAGTGGTTAACCTTTATTCAAAAAGTAAATAATGATCTACGGAAATTCCCCATTTAGAAATGAGTCATTGGTGACCACCGTCCACATCATTGCCCTGTACAAATGGATATCTCTCATGATTAACGGCTTCAGGTCCAATTGGCGTACATATCAAACAAATGATTAATGAGTTAAGAATTTTCCTCCTTGGTTACTTACAGTTTCTGCACCAAAAGAGGATGTCATGGCAACCAGAATGTAGAGAAGTGGTTGAGGGATGTTGCTGGATTGTGGGGGGAAAAAATCTTTTCAGGAAGTACTGAAGCTATGGAGAAAAAATATGAAACAGAAATTCTGTCTTAAAAAAGGAAAAGGAGGAAGAAACTGAAGAAAGTTTAACCTTTAAGAATAATAGGACCTTATGGATGTAATATAAAATATGAAATTCCTACATGATATGGAAGTAACAGTAATCCAACAGTTCAAAGAATTTTGAAGACATAAAACTAGATAGTTTCTCAAGCACATTCCAGGGAGGTGTGTTGAACTAACCAGTTGTCAGAAACCATCACCCTCACCTTCCAGAAGCGTTCAGGAAATGCTGAGCTCATGTGAATAGCACGTTCTACCTGTTTGCATTCCAGAACCATTCAGGAAGTGTTGAGTTCACATGTCTGGTATGTTCTGCCTGTTTCTGTCATTACAGTTTTTGCATTATGCAATAATTTCATGCTTCTGCCATCTCCCTACCACATTGTTCCCTTACACATAGGGTACAGAAGTTTTGTTAGGAAAACAAAGAGCATCAAATATAGGAATATGCATGAGAACAATAATCAGAAGTGGTCTTCAGTGTATCATTTAGTAGCTATCCAAAGAGTACATCTTGGCAAATAAGCTGAGATGTCAATATTCAAGGTCGCATGAAGGAAAGTAGCTACAGAGTTTAACTGAATTATGATAAAGAACATTACACTCTCATCTCCAGGAAGGTATATAGGGAGCAAGAGAGGATATTAGTATAGTGCTAGAGATGGGTGGGAAATAGCAAAAATAGAGGGTTTTGGGCTAGATAGTCACTAGCTCCATAACATTCTTTGCACATTCTGGAGATAAATGGAATCATGGAAGAGCTTATGGGAAGATGTTGGCCAATATAAAAGAATTCTGAATATTTCCAGAGAAAGAACATTGAGTTGACTCTGAAAAACCTACATTCGAAAGAAGGCAGAGAAGGGTTTTTAGCTTTTAGATTGGAATATTCCAGAATGTGATGGTCTTCTGGAATTTCTATTTTCCAGGCATAGAAATCATAGAAATTTAGATAGCATTTAAATGTAGGAGATAGCATAGCTGGGGAAGATTATCTCAGTGTACACTGAAGACAAACAGAAAGAAGCAGTGGGTGGAAGAAATCCAAGAAGCCTACAACCATATGTGTTTGATCTAACAAAGGATTTTAACATTGGTCTTCCTCTTCTAATGACTTCAGGGTTAGATACCTTAACCACTTTCATTTCAGTGTTTATAAATACAGCATAGCGTTGCTCAAGCTTCTAGTTAGAGAAATTAACCAGTTGAACAAACCTATAGAACCACATAAACATTCATTAGTGGCTTGAGTATTCAACCACAGCCAACATTAACAACCAAAAGAGGGATGTGCAAAGCTTGAAGCCAACAAAGACTTCCTGGTTCCAAACGGTGCTGGTTAGAAAATGCCAACAAACGTAAGACTGGGGCTCCTAAGGTTCAGAAAGGATCCCGAGAATGGTTAGTTCGCCTATGCCAGAATCCAAGCCAGAATTGGGGAGGGAGAAAGCATGGATGCGTTCTCCACCTGGGCGGATGCCTAGTAATTGGTCTCTAAGAAGCAACAATTACTTTTCAGGTATCTGGCAATGAAGACCTAAATGTATCCTGTGCTCTAAAACGTTCCCAATTATTTGTTATCTGAAAACCCATTACTTAAAAACAGCCTATAGTTTCTGGCCCCAAAATACAGGGATTCATCTCCTTCCTGCTAAATACCTATAAAGGAAAGAAAGGCAAATTGGAAGAAATACAACTAGCCCATCACTCAGTTCACTTGGGTGACGATTTCCCTAGGCCCGTTGCGGCCTTGCCGTCACGTATTAACTACACAGGCCAATTAAGCCTAGCTCTGGTCGTCCATGGGGATTCTTTTCATACAAAAATGCAATTCCTTCCAAGAGTCTCAGTATTACCTAATGGCCTGCATAGAATCTGTGTGATGGTCTCTGGCTACTTGCCCCAGGAGACAAATTGATCACCATGGTAATGATCAGAGGCTCTGGTTCTATAGAGGGACATGGTAAAATCCACAGAGCCTTGCAAGAAGCATATCTGATTATCTCAAGAGCTGCATCCTCGGCGTGGGCTGCTGCTGCCGATTAGGCGGTTCCCACACACACTGTAGGGCCCGTGCCAAAGTGTGGAGAGAGACATATGGTTGGAAACTGAGCAGGGAAAACATGCCAACTTCTGAGGATGCCCAGCTGCCTCTGCTGCGGTGGTCTGGGTCAGCACTGAGTAACATGCTGCCCTAGGAAAGGCTCCTGATGAATATTACCAGAAATACAGCTGGATAGCCATCGGTCAGCAACTCCACTGACAATATTGTAGGAGGAAAATCCAGGTAAATTGATCCTACAACAACAATTAAAAAAAAAAGGCAACAAGAGTCCAAATCTCAACCTAACTCTCATTATGATGTTACATTTTAAGATACTTTTGTGGAACTCGACTACTAAAGAGCAAGCTATATTAACTTAAATGTTTTCCTGCTGTACTGACCCCCAAAGAGATTGTTGACTTTTATTTGAAGCATCCCTCTGCAAAATATACATATACATGTATATCACTAACTAAAAATATATACAAACAGAAGAAATGTATGAGAAAACATGTTTCTGTTTTTTAATCACTATAATAAAACCTACATTTGTGCCACACAGGACCAAGCCTCCTTTTTGCTACTGTGCTGTGAAGTCTAAGAGTTTTCAATGAATAGTGCTGGACCAGACACCGTGAATGTGTGCATTCTCATTATTATCACAGGAGGTAAAACATGCTTCCTTTCATGACTTTATGAGTACAAAGGCCTTTGGGGCAGACTCACAGATTTCCTTTCTTTTGTCACTGAAAATAATCTAGGAACACTTTTCTATAGATCATCCAGGGAGCGAAATATTTTCTAATTCCTCAATTGAAACGTCTTACTCTTGTAGGGTCAGAGGTTGACATGCAGCGCCATAAGGCAGGAGAGATGTAGGCTAAGAGTCAAACTACTTCTCAGGGGGGCTACACGCAATCAGCTCTGGGTAGAAGGATGGTCGCTTGCAGGACTTTAACGAGCTTGCTAGAAATTGCTGCACTGAACCTAAACACAGAACAACTCTACAATTAGGAGCCGCAATTGTCTGTTCTCTTACTGTTCTGTCACTTTTTATTTTTTTGGTATTGGATGATAATAGGTCCTTCCAACTCCTTCTAACACCTTAAATAGACAGCAATTAAATAATTCAGTGATGCTATGCTGTGTAGGATAGATCACACTTTATATTTTCAAAACTAAAACCCACCTGTCTACTTTTGTGTTATGTTGGGTTCACTGGTACTCAGTGAGGGGTGGAATTGGTAGGATGCTTTCCATAGCTGCGCTTTGCTTAAAACTGATGTTATCTAAACTGCACAGCTCCTTTAACGAGAGAGTTCAATGAATTCAATCTACGCACTTGATCTGTGAAGCTCAGCTTCCTCGAGGCTCAAAGAAATTGAGATGTGTCTGTCTATTTCAAAAGTTTCTGATAGGAATAACACATTTGCTACATAATACTCTCTCAAACTAAAATCAGTGGCATTTCTCCCTTCCTTCCCATTCACTAAAAATCTTTTCCTCAAATCTTTGTATTAAATATGCATAAATCACAGGGTTCTATTTGCCAGGTTATTTTTAAAGTGTAGAAGAAGTCGATTTTAGACCTTTGGGCTTGCGTTTGAGTCCTGGAGAAACTGAGGAAGAATAAAACCACTTACATATCTCTGCATAGACCTGAACGTCTTCTACATGAACCAAAAGCATCTTGGAGCCAAACACGGACTTTTGGCTTTGGAAGAAAGTCATTACATGTGTTGTGGTCCCAGTTCTTACATACTCACTGTGAGGTCCTAGAAAGTGTTGTCACTTATGGGAGTCACTTCCTCTTCACATGCCACAGATGAAGCACAGCTGTCTTGTAAATCTTTCAATTGCCTGGTTGGCTGAGCTGAGGAAACCTGGTCTCCTGGATGGCTCAGCTTCTCGAATCTCTCCCAAGGCCTAATGCTTCTTTGTACTTTTTATTAAACAAATCTCAATTTTGTATACAAAATTTAGTTCCAAGTTAAATGCTGCATATGCCCTTGTTTGGTGATTAAAAAGAAGAGTAATTCTTCCATAAATAGTATTATTGCCAGGAAACTAAGTCAATAGATTGCATGTTTGAATCTGCATTAACTACAGAGTTACCACATAATATTGCTTACAATTTGTTTAATGCTTAAACTATCCTAAAACGTGCCATACCTCCAGACAGAAACACAGGTTTAAATCTCAGGAAATATGTGCATTTAAATTTTAGTCTTAAATTTGGGATCACAAGTGTTCCAAGTCGGGATTTAGTGAGGTAGGTCACAGGATGAATTATAAGGGGTTCTCAAAGAGGAGGGGAAATCTCAGGACAGCGTGAGAAGCATGTCACCAACACCAATTTTACTTAATAAACAATGCGACACCATGAATTTAATACTCTTTTATTCTTACCTGTACATTTTCCCCTTAATATTTATTTATTTATTTATTTTCTATATTCTTTATTTACATTCCAAATGATTTCCCCTTTCCTGGTTCCCCCCTCCCCGAAAGTCCCAAAAGCCCTCTTCCTTCCCCCTGTTCCCCAGTCAACCCCCTCCCGCTTCTCTGTCCTCAGTTTTTCAAATGAGAAAATCCTACAATATTCAGTTTTTTTATGTTTTTTTTAACAGATTCATTTTTTAGCATAAAATTTTAGGAAATCATACCCAATTACCAGTGATACAAAATAGATTTATAAGGAAGGTATCTTGAACCTCCCTCACTTAGTTTGGAGGGAAAGAGTTTGTCTTTCTTCAATAATGGATCATCTGTAGGCTCACTCTGGGTTGCTTGGTGAGACTATTGACCTGTGAACATTCTAGGGTGTATTAAGTTAAATACAACGATAGATGGTTGAAGGAACACTTAAGTCACTCCAGAAATACAACTGAGAATCCTAGATGTAAACAAGTTCCTGGGGGAGGGGGAGGGGAGCTGGGGCAGCGTTATCAAGCAGTAATTAAATGGTGATGCAGCCAGTCCTGCTCCTAGATGAAATTGTTCTTCTGAGAGTAGAGGGTAGATTATATAGACCAGAGATGCTTTCAGCACCATAGAAGCTTCTCTATCTTTTTTTTTCAATCTAGTCAGCTCAGGATTCCGGCAGTAAGTTGAAGCAAGGGAACAGGCAGAAAGCAATTAGGAGTGGGGGAAAAAAAACCTTAAGAGGGTAGTGTAGACACTCCGCAGATGTGTGTGAGAGCAAATAGGCAGATTTTGTTGTAGCCATTGGTGGTACAGGGGGTGAGGGACTCAACTTCACCTAAATCTTCATCTTCAAACAGTTTATGCCCTAGAAGACAGCCATTCTGAGAGTCCCCAATGTCCTGGTGTATGAACAGAGCATAAAGGGAAAAAGTGGAGAGTAAAAAGAAAATGTAACTGTGTCAAGAAGGACTTCGTAGAATGAATGTAATTCAGCCTAAATACATCCCAAGCTGTTTATCAGTGAAATTTATTCCACATTAAGATTTTGCTGGCTTTCTCTGAAGTTCTGCAGTCTATTAATTCAGAGGGCAGCACCTTTTTGGCCCATCCCCCTCTTTAAGTACCCCCAAATGACCATCTAACTCTATCAATATTGATCGCTTTCCAGGGTCACCACTAACCAGATGTTACATCCATCAAGGCAAACAAGTGCCCCTTGACATATTGATTATTTCATCTTTCTTGTCTTTTGGCCAGAACCTCCCTTCTAATTAATGTATTGCTCATTCTATCAGTGTAGACACAAGACCACACTGTCCACCCAATTACAAATTCAGCAGCCTGATCCTTGCAGCTGCTCTTTCCGGTGCCTGCTTCAATGGTCTCGCATCTCGTTTCTGATGGTCTCTTTTAGGGGAAATGTGAATCCTTTGCAGAGTCCCAGTTGTGCTTTCTTCAGCTTGTATTTTTATTTTCAAAGTCATCTTTGGCTTTATTGCACATAAGCATCTTTGGCAGTGAACGACTACCTCTAAGGGTCTTCAGTTATCAGATAACCCCTCACTTTCTCTGTGCCTTTATGCTTAGTTTCTGCTTAGTTTTGCTCACCTCCAGGAATATAGTTGCTGAGCCCTGGAGGTCAACTGTATGTTTGTGCTGATAACCTCAGCAAGTCACCACTCATTGATCTCTGGTTCCCTAGAACACTCATATTTTTCTCCCTGGGATTAAATGTTCAGCTGTGTGTCAGGGGCTATCTTCCCAGTTTGTTCTGATTTGGCCTAGCTGAGAATTCTTCATCATGCTGTTATAGAAGACTAAAACCGCAATAGTTCATAGTGTTTCTATCTTGGTGAAGGCTACTGCATTCTTGCCATCCAGTCAAACCAGTATCTCAGCTATAGTTTAATACCACCTTGCAAATATTCTTGAAGGGAAAAAATGTTGCTGTAATTCTCTCCTTCATAAAGGCTTCAATTCAGTAAGTGGTTGGAATTAAATTATGCAATCACTTCATCTATCTGTTTGAAAGCCTGTCATTCCTGTGCTGAATTTGCCAATTTGTCCCAATTGAGGGTCTCAGTACTGTGAGATGCAGAGAAGGGAGCGAGATGATGCTGGGTAATATAATTCAAAATACCAGGAAGCCCATAAAATGGGAAGTCAGTGATAAATAATTTATAAGAACGACTGAATCTTATTACAAGTTCTGCAATATGATAGACTCTTTCAAAGTGGGCTTGGGTGGGCAAAGGGATAAGAATTTCAATACTTTACCAGAGCCATGTTGAATTCCTAGTGAAAGGCCACCCAACTTGCTATGAACCTGAAGGGTTTTTACTTCTCCAATCCCTAGGGGAAAATGGAAGGTGCTTCTCTCACAAAATAGGAGTTGATGAATAGATAAAAGAAATCTAATGCAATTTGAAAAAAGTGTAAAGTATAGCAATAAGTAACAGGGTTAAAAATAGCATTGATGTTTCTATTCCTGCCTCTATTTCAAGTCTCCCTATATAATGCAGGCAATCCATTTGTCCTTTTGCTTTTAATCTATTTCTTCATCATTCACTATCTTGTATCCCAGAACATGTACTGAGCAAAAAATTTCGGGAAAGGCAACAATGAAGTGTAGATATGTTTTCTATCTTCAAATAGCTTCCACTCAACTCTAGCACTGATTCCGGACTAATCCATGAGAAACTGAAGTCCAATTTTACAAAGAAAAAGTGAGCCTAACACCAGGCAAAACATCGATTGAAACATTATCCATGTTCATATCCTTCCGTTTTCATGTGTCTGCCTAAATCAGAACTGATCCCAATGGAGCCAAGTCCCTGATTTGCAGAACATTTTAGAAACAATATAACCAGAGTAAAGTCATTTTTCTCAAATAAAAGTTACACTTTGCTTTTGATCTAGTTTTGTCAAAAATAGAAATGACCAGCGACATACCTGTCTGAAGCAGATCTCTATATATGTCCCCTCCCCGAAATCCAGAATTCTTTTGTTGGGTAGGATGTACTTAAGACAGGAACAGGTACATTAAGAAATAGTTGATGAAGCTCTGCCTGGTAGTGCACTCAAGAGCCTGAGACAGGATGATTACAATGAACTTTCAGTCAGTGGCTGCAGAGAAAATCCCTGTCTCAAAAAGTGTGTTGTGGCTAGCAAGCTGACTCAGTCTTAAGATTCCTGTTGCGCAGATCTGAGGGCTTTTGTTCAGTTGCCCAGCTCCCACAAAGAAGTCAAGCACTGCAGTGCACACCTGCCTTTCCAGTGCTTGGCTTGTTCACCTTGGAGGATCACTGGGCATTCCTGGTCAGTTGACTTAACTGAAATGATGAGCTGCAAATCCAAAGACCTGGGCTCAAAGCACAAGTTGGCAAGCAATGGAGGAAGACCCCTGATGTCAACCTCAAGTGATGTGCTCAATTAAAAGCAACCTCCACTTTCGTCTCTTCTGTAGAACGGGCAGGTAGGTCCACTCTGTCAGTACTGTCTAAGTATGTGACTATTCCCACTTTGGGTGAGTGGCCCAGTGCTTGGTCCAAAAGAGGTTATTAAATCAATCATCAATCATTAAATCAAACATCTTGTGGCATTTCTCTCCATTCTTTCTGCAAGCTCTAGTAAAGAGATGGTCGAAGTAGAAGACCAGAGCACATGTGTGCTCCACATGCAGGAGCCACTCTCAGTGAGTGAGCTAAGGTACTATGTTGGCCCCTGTGATATTGGAGCACTTGGAAAACCTGTCATATTTTCTCTGTAAATAGTAATGATCAACCATCACAATGACTTACAACATAATCCCTTCTCCTTTACTCAATCTTTTCAGAATTTCTCAGCATAGCACAGGTTAATAAAAGCCATAAAATAATAAATTTCTCTAACTTTTCCCCAAATCACCAATTTTTTTGCCTAGCAAGAAAGAAAAAGAGCAAGGAACATTTAGTTGTGTGTTATTAATTTTTTAAAATATTATGTGATGAATAAAAGTTTGTATCTATATTTGTAATCAAATTATTTGCAAATGCAATCTAATTAGTTTTTCGGGGATTATGATTCAAGTATCCTCACAAAACAATGAAATCCAGCCCATCTAAATGAGAAGTTGGCTCATACCTTCTTGTTTTTAGAGAGCGAGAAACATGTATTGAGAACAGCTGTCTCCACTCGGCCACTTGATTGTGACTGCCACTGAGTTATATAAGAGAGTTGAACTATTGCAACAGAGACTATCTATACTAAAGCCTGGTTAACTTAATAATCTAGCCCTTTATTAAAACGACCCCCTTATCTTTGGTCTAAAAAGATAAGGATTGTCTTTTGTTAGAGGTGGTGGGGTTAACAGTTCAGAATGCTGGATATAGAGTTGGCTTTCACGGCAGTTCATAATGTCCAGTTGGTTATTGTTCACATGCCATTTCAGTTAATGGACTGATCAGTGTTTTAATTGTGAAATTATTATATTGCTGTTCACTTTTTTGCTTTAAATATCCTCATAGCTCAGACAGCACAATGGTACATCAATTCCTTAAGCTCTTCCTGTTTCCCAACTCTTTCATTACAAATACGGACCAAATTGTCTTGTCAGTGCAGAGTGGTAACACCTTTAGAGAATTATTTAAACACTCATGGTGCGTCACATCTGCTTCCTACTTGCCTTGTCTGAAGTATTTATAGATATTAGAAAATAGTCACTTGGTTCTCCCTGATAGACATTAATGATTTGTAAGAGGAAATACAATGAAGAGAAAAAAAAAATCAGGAAGCAGACTTTGCTGATAAAAATTGCACCCTGACAAGGATGACTGTGTCATGTGGGAGTCTTTTATTGGTTAGTCGATTATTTTGGTTTTGTGTGATGGTTCAAGGCTGGTGTATAACTCATAATTCTCCTGCCTTAGTTCCTCAAGTACTTCAAATAATAGGCATACACTCTAATGCCAGCCTCGAGTGTTTTTATTATGTTCTTTTGGTTTAATTGGCTAGGTAGGGTTGGGCTGATTGGTTACCTCCCCCCTTTGGTTTAATTGTCTAACAATTTCACTTTTGGCAAGGGGCAGGGTCTCACTGTGTAATACTATCTAGCCTGGTACTCACCGTGGAGAGCAGGTTAACCTTGAACTCGTAGAGATCTGTCTACCTCTGGGTTTGCCTCCTGAGTACTGGAACTAAAAGTTCTAGTGCCACCATGCCCAGCTGTTTAAATATACTTATGTAATGAATTTTAGTCATGTTCACCTCATTCCCTTTCCTCATCCTCTGCCTCTGGCTCCCTCCTCACCAAATCTTCCTTGTCTTTCTACCTGTTTTGTTGTGGGCAGCCTACCCACTAAGTTTGATTAGAGTTACTTGCCAGAGCAAGGGAATAAAGTTATTTGGCAAAGAAAGGGCAATTTATGCATGCCTCCACCCCTGAAGGATGTGATGCTGATTTTGCTGGATAAATGATAGTGGGATGCACTGCTCAAATTTGGACATCCATAGCAGATCCTCTAAGCCTCGAAAGAGGTGGGTAAATGAATGTAAGCATAAGAACAGCAAGGTCTACACCAACATGTCTTCTGGACGTGAAACAGCTGTTGCTGTCAGGAAGTCACTGTAGCTATGGTTATCTACCCACGACCTGCACAAGACTGGGCCTATCAATATTTCATCATAAATGAGGAAGGATCCAAGAGGTTCCCCTTCTCAGTAGGACAATTAGCTTGCTGTTTTTCTTACTGCTATTTTGTGGCATTCAAATGATGCTGTAAGTTTTAGCACATTTGACCAGAGAGCAAACATCTACTGCTCAAGTTGCTTTTCAAATGGCTGCTATTTGTTCATTGATAATTGCACGCATCCATCTAATGCTTTCTGGCCATATTCCCCTCTTCCACCTCCTTTCCCCCAGTAATTTTACCGCCTTCTTTGTCTTTTGCAAAATCTTTTACCTAGAAGCCCTTTCACACTAAAAAAAGGGATTGAACCCACTATTCTAACCCTGGTGGCTTTTAACATGGCTTCTGATCACAGGAACGGGAGGGGGTGTATCACATCCTACCCATTTTACTCCTTAACTTGCCACATAAACTCAAGTAGTGAATTTTTATGGTTTTAGTTTCCCCCAATATAAAATGATCATACCAATGTCTTCTCCATTCAGCTCACAGTGTGATGACATGATGGGATGAGGTAAGGCTTTGACTTTGCTGGGGGTGTGACCCAGTGAAAGATAATGTTATTTTATGATTTTGATCTTGACATCTTTCCTAATTGTGGATGATGTTAAAAATGTGACAGTCATGAACATCCACAGTCACACGCAATACTTGATTATGAAAATACCCTTGTGCATTTCAGAGTTTGGATTTTATTTTGATGTAATAAATGGGTACAATTAACTTTTATTGTGTGCATTATTTGTGAAAATGTTTTACTACCTTAAGCACAATCATATTTCTCAACGGTATACAAGGATTGTCAAGCCAAGAAGAGCTGCCTTTAAAAAAACAAGATGATTTCATTTGGAGATTCGAGTTTGCTTTTATTGCTGAGATTAATAAAACGTTGCTGTTCAAAATGAAATTGTTTTCTTTTCAGTACTCTGTATTTTTGCCTGGTTAAAGAAACAGCAGTAATATGATTAGATGTCAGTAATTAAATATCTCTGCAGAATGGTTTCTTAATAGCATATATTTAGAACACAACCATACCCCAAACATTCAATTACGTAGATACAGCCTTAATATTTAACAGCTTGCTTCTTAACTACCAACCTTCTGGTGAGCCGATGTTGACTATGGATGAAGGAAAGCAAGCAGTTTAGTGTCAAATTAAGGGAAGTAGAATATATTATGATGGTACTTTTTATGTTTTGCTTTTCTCATATTCAGCTTAGCATAATGTTTTTATTTAATAAATCCAACTATCAATTTATCTTTCTTGTTTTTAGCAATAGAAGCCTTCAATTTTTTTCTAAGCAAAAGGAAGGTCTACCCAAGGACTGAGACATAAATAAAATAAAATGTAAGTCATTTCATAGAAGCATCATGAAAAACAAACAAATGTCAAAAAGCAATAGGTGTTAAGTAGGTGAAACTGGTCCAGTGATCCATAAATTATTAATTCGAAGATAGAGATGGAAGAGTCACAAAGCAGAGACCCTTGCTACACACAATGAATGAAATGAGGATCCTGGAGAGCTAAGAGTGGCCTGGTACCATTTTGATGACGGCCTGACAACCCCCATCCCCACCCCCACCCCCTTACTGGAAATCTCCAATCTTTGAAAAACTCAGAAGCAAATAGTGTGAAACATGCTGAATGGGAATGAGAGAATGGGTGAATGAGGTTTGACAACATACCACATTAAAAATCCTGCCATGGCCAATAACAGTGACAAGGCCAGTGAGCTAAGTAAGCACCGACTATAGAAAGTCATAATGTTGGCCATCTTGGAAAAGAAAAATGGTAGATTTACTTGTTTATTTAAAAGAAAAATCTGTCTTTTCCATGAGAAGCTAGAACTATCATTCCTCTCTTGGCCAGTCCTGAATGGGATGTCTGGTTTGGGATTGGAGAACCTGAGTGCAGCTACTGGGCAGTGTTATATAAGGAGTCTAGCCTTTGCTACTGAGGAGATAGGTGGAGCCAGGGCCTTGAGCCCCCTTCCCTGTACCGTTGCACTTGTTACTGTATATGTGCACAGAGGGCACATGGGGATTTCACAGTCAGAGAATGTCTGTGAGCAAGGTAGTGCCCGCATTCTCGACTTCAAGCCATTGTAGTTTCTCTTTGTTTCCCAGAAAACAAAGAGGTTTGATGTTGCACTTCCTAAACCAACTGAAGTTCCAGACACTGATGCATGACAAGAGACATGTTCTAATAATAGTAATAAGTAATAATCATATTAATAACAACAACAATAATAACAATAATAGTGGATGAGCACACTTTAGGTTTGGGTTGATTTCCCACTTAATTATTCTAACACTGGTGAATGCTCAGAGCTCCCGCCCTGATTTTCATCAAGCCACCTTTCCTCATAAAATGGTTCATGTGTGAGTGGAGCTGTGTGGGAGAAGAGAAGACAAAGACTGGGGAGTTAGAGAATATAGAACAATAAAAGTATGGTTGTTACAAATAAAACTACACAGGTTTCAAATCCAGAATGAGCCATGGCCCAAGCCAAAATTTAAATGCCCGAAAATTGGCATCATAGAAGAAAAGCTCTCTTGTGAGTTGCATTGAGGCAGACTGAATGGTCCCCAAATTCTGTATCACAGAGCTTAGAAGACAAATGTACAGTAAAAGTACATGCACACCCAAAACTGCAAACTTCAGGTAGCCACATTAAATTACAAATGAAGAAAACGTAATGTTTGGATGATCTAGTAAGATAGCATTTTAGGGGCAGTGGTGGCTCACGCCTTTAATCCCAGCACTTGGAAGGCAGAGGCAGGTGTATTTCTGAGTTTGAGGCCAGCCTGGTCTACAGAGTGAGTTCCAGAGAAACCCTGTCTTGAAAAGCCAAATAAATAAATAAATAGCCTTTTAGAAATGGGGGAAAAGGTGACTATAAGTGTCATGAAAAACAAACATTAAAAAAAGCAATAGGCATTAACTAGGAGCCCAGTAGTGGTCTCTGAAAATCAAATGTTTGGTTCACTTGGAAGTTCACATGTTATCTTAGAAAGAACAACACAAAGCCCCCTCTTATGCTTCTCTTGGTAATGGGAGGATTAAAGAATCCAGAATCAAATCAGGGTTGCATGTCCCAATTATACAAAGGTAAGTATGAATGAATAAATAAATGTGATTATCCCTAATTTATACATGTTTAATTTTCTTTTTAAAAGATTTACACTTTCCCAGTTTTTAAAATTTTTTATTCTAATTTTCATGACTGCTTCCTGTATTCTTTAGTCCCTGTCTGAGAAATTTAATACTTAGTTCTTTTTGCTAACAAATCAGAGAGAGAGAATGAGGACTTTCAAATATCCATGAAGGCAGAAACTGTTTCTGGATTGCCATGGTAATCTTGATGAGGACTGTTCAAAGAGCAAGATGTTCACCTGATCCTGATTCATTGCTGTGTGGAGAGAGAGAAGTCAGTCTGTCAGACACAGCACATAACACTGAGCCCAACATCAAATCATCAGGCTGAGAAAGGCACCAGCCATTTGTTTCCTGGGTGACAATGGGTAGTGGAGCAAGTATTAACAGTCCAACTTTTAGCCTGTTACCCATGAGATGAAAACTAATCACAGTTTCCTCTTCCTGGAAAAGACTCAGTATTTAAGACTAGAGGGCCTTTGGTGTTCAATCAATGTTGGAACAAAGTTGAAACATTGCTGAAGAAAAATCAAGCAAGACTCTAGTGATAGCTCAGTCGATAAAATGCTTGCCTTGCTAGCCCAAGAACCCAAATTCGCTCTATGCAGCCCATATTCTAAAAGCCAGGCATAAGGGTGGGGAAGTGGAGACAGTAAGATCCCTGGGGCTGGCTGGCTACTCAGCCTAATCTAGTTGGAGAGTTCCAGGTCAAGGAGAGGCCCTAGTCTGGAGGGAAAATAAAAGCTGTACAGTCCCAGAGGAATGGCACTCAAGGTTGTTCTCTTACACCCATGCATGCATCCCTCACCAGCAAACATGCTTATGAGCACATGCACCTGCAAACACATATGAAAGAAAGTCAAACAAGGAGGAGGCTGCATATGTATAAAGGGGGAGAGCGTGCCTTGTTTGGACTGCTACAGATATCGTGAGGAGGTAGGAGGAGAACCATAGGACAAAGACTTTTATCAGGGTTCAGTAGATGAGCCAAATAAGCTACATATGGCTGACAGGTCTGGGCTCTTTATATCCATTACAGTAGTAGGGTTAGCCAGAAGCGAGAGGTACAGTCTAATTCCATTTGACCTTTAATCTTTCAAATATCATTCACTGCGGCTGGCTTTGAACTTAATCATGGTGTTGATGATGACAGGAATAGATGGTGATCAGCAGCTGTGTCAGGGTACAGTAAATGAGAATATTTACATTTAGACCTCAATATACTGGGTATTTATCGGTGCTTGTCAAAGTTGGTATTCTGGTGGTCCTGTAGCTGCCCCACCATTCTCCACAGAGCATTCAGTTTCTTGCATGTAGGTTAAGAGAGGCCAGAGGGGAGGTGCTTAATCTTTCCAGCATGTGAGGACTCTAAAACCCCCAGTGAGATGCTACTGAATGATTCTGTTTTGTGCAAGCTTCAGTTCATCTGAGTTAAAATGAGCAATGTAGCAGGGGACTGGTTGCTCCCTTCTCCTCAGCAGTATTCTCTAACCAAGATCACAATCAATATTCCTTATCGCCAGATGACCTATCAATAACTGAAATGGAAAATAAATAGTTTATTTCTGACTTGTCTTTCAAGCACCATCCCAGAACTGGGAATCATGATAAAGAAGAGAAGTAAACATTCTTGCTGTGGTGTGGCAGCAAGAAGACAAACACTGCTCTTTTTCTGTTAGGAGGGAAAAAACAAGAGTCTGTTGTAGAAACAATATTTCTGTGAAATCCTTTCTGATCATTTCCACCAGGGTCTGCTCAGCTTAAAAGGCATGCCACTTAAAAAGAAAGAAGGAGGGGCAGAGAGCATTCCTGCGGATAATGTGAACATGCAAAAGGAAGGACACAGGAGAATAAGTAGGAGAGATAGCATTAAAGCCCCTTTCACACCCTACACAGAAGAAGCCTTATCTTCCAAAGCAGAGAAAAAAAAAGAAGCCTGATGAATATATGAGCTGCTAATGCTACAGCAGAGCTGAGATTCCATCTTGGAGGCAAAAGGAAGGATCTTATTGCAATGCTTTGAAAAGAAGCCTCCAGAGAGGAGAGAGAACTGTCCTCACTCGAAGATGAGGCAGAGTGATACCTCACTCTGAGCTGTCTCTGTTAGCAGCTCTCAGTGCATCCTAGATTTCTATGGGGTCTGACCGAAACAGTAGCTTCTAGAGATTGCAAGGTGCTTGTTCTTTTCATAAACCCCCTGTTGGAATTTTTTTTAAAATGGGGAGATGTTACCTCTCTCTGAAAGTGATTAGCTATTTTGTGTGGGTAGTTATTAGCCAAGTCATGATGATCAGAAAAAAAACGAGGGAAGATAGACTCCTGAGAAGCCTGGATCTATCGTTAGCTATCGTTGACCCATCATAAATGATCAAGCTGGAAACCATTCCATTTGAGTCAAACGACCTTAAATCTAACTCTTTACAAATAGTTCAGAGGAGACCTGGGTGAAGGTTCAGTAAAGCATTGACTTCTCAAGCCTACAGTAGGATGGAGGGAGCTGACCCTACAAAATTGTCCTGTGAACTCCACACACTCACAGGCACACTAGCATATGTACACTCCCTCCCCTTCCCTCCCTTTTTCCTTCCCCCACCCCTCTGACACATGTTAAGGATTTATACAAAACAAAGATCCTTGATCCCACGAAGAAGTATCAATGCAGAGAAACGGGCCAATGATCTCTCACTTAGATACCTTAATGTCTTCCTTGCTGAGTTTCTGAACCACGGCACTATTGATGGTTAGGATTTGATGATTCCTTGTTGTTGAGAAGAGGGACTATCTTACACATAACGGAGTGTACACAGTCATTTCCAAACTCTTAACCACTAGCAATTTGATGTCACTACTCACACACCTATGATAAAGATGTCACAAAGATGTCTCTAGAATCGTCAACGGTTTCCAGAGACTGGGATATGAAAAATCAACCCCAGTTCAGAACTATTGAGCTCCCTCCCCCCTCCACACACACACACTTTCCACTGAGCAACAAGCTGCTTTCTACACTGCTGGCAATACCACCAATTTTTCTAGTATCTCACGACTTACTTCTAGTGGGTCAACTCACCTTCTCCCTAGCTAGTGACTCTAGTCGTTGTGTCCCCTTAGATGGCTCTTGTACAAGCCACTTCTGTTTTCTTAAGCATATGGATGACAACCCCAATATCATCCTCTGAGCTTTGGTGTCTCTCCCAGAATTCACACGTTGAAGCCTAACTCAATGGTATGAGTGTGTATGACAGGAAATGGTAAATGGTGTGTGCACACGTTTATGCAGATGCCCACAGAGGATGGAAGAAAGGGTTTGATCCCCTGAAACTGGAGGAAAAGGTGGCTGTACACTCTCAGACATGGGTACTAGGGATCAAATTCAGGTCCTTCAGGAGTGGCAAGAGCTATTACCTACTGATACATCTCTCCAGTATCTCATCCTCTCTCAAAATTTGAAGTCTGAAAAATTGTTTTGGATGAAATAATCACAATACCTTAAGGCAATATTGCTGATTAAATGATGTCAAGAGGTGCTCTGGTGAGAAACTGAAGTGTGTTGCTTACAATTTAAGGTTTAAGCGAAGGTCTGTTTTGAGAGCATTTGATGAACTAGGATGAGAATCAAAATCATCACTGCTGAGAAGTGAAGCGTGGTCAAGGAAAGTAAACACTCAGACTACCCGGGCATCTGCAGGCAGCTCGATGACTACAACGAGGGCTGGAGATACCACTCGGGGATTAAGAGAAGATATTGCTCTTACAAAGGACCTAAGTTTGGATCCCAGAACCCAAGTTAGATGATTCACAACAGTTTGTAACTCCAGGTCCTAGAGATGTGCTGCCCTCTTCTGGTCTCCACATACCTGCATTCACAGACACATATATGTACACATGCATATACACATACATGCACCCATGAAAGTACACATAAGTAATCATACATATACACACAAATAATTTTAAAATGAATTTAAATATTATAAGGGTCTGGCCCAGAAATAAAAAAAATTATCAATGTACATGGATGAAAATCTAGGTGGGTACCTTGAAAGTAAACAGTCATGAGCCCCAAGTAGATGTAAATTAATCAAGCAGGAGATTGATGACCAGCCCTTCTCTCTTTCATTGTGTTTCCCTAGCCAAATATTTTCACCTCATTGATTTTCTTGCTAGTTTTTAATTGTTTGTGTGTTTGGAAAAGAACTCTCCATTTCCATTAATCTCTACCTGTTTGTTGTCTCACTGATAGGCTCGCCATTTCAGAATCAAATCATACTATTGATGAAATCTCACCTTCCCATTGCATCTGTCACTGTAACACATGAAAAGGAGAAGATACCTAGAGACATCTCTTCACTGCGTGAGAAGTCTATATCATCAAAGGAGAATAAGTCTTAAAATCTAGTTTAAAGAATTTGATTTCCCAAAATATGCATCTTGCATTGTCAATCTCATTTACAAAGTATAGTTCTTTATGTCTACAATAGCAAACACTTAAAGTAAGAAGGTAAAATTTGATATGCACTCTAGCCAGTGTGCCCCTTTAACAGTGTAAGTATAAAATTTGTTATTTAGCTGGGGCTTGAGGTAGTAGGTCAACATATGCTTTTACCATAACAAGGGTCATGAAAAATATTATTGTATGGCATTGAAATTATAAAGAATTAGCTGACAAGTGAGTTTCTCTCTCTCATGCATTCCTAATAGCCTATACAAGGCACTATTAGACCAGGCTTCCATGAGGAATGTTGGAAAAATTAAAGCAGACAGGCATCTCTTTAAGGCACTTGGTACAATTTAGTTTGACTTAATAGGATCTTTCTCTGGGAGTCTGTGTGGCTGCAGAAACAGTTTCACTGGGCTTCAGGACGGATGAGTGTGAGAAATGTTGGCTGCTGGGCTGCTGGGTTTTCCTTGGCATGAGGCTACACTCTTCCCAGGCAGTGCTGCATTTCTCTATTTGTAAGAGCTCCCTTGCTCTTGTCCTGGTTTCAACAAACCGGTGTCTGGCAGTGGCTTCCCCTACTGGTGCTTCTCTGCTCCGGTTTCCTCCACAGCTCTTCCTCTCCTGTGCACCTCTGTGTGAATCCCACAGTATCCACAGTTAGGTGTCACTCTGTTTCCAAACACCTACAGAGGAGCTCTCATCCCTATAAAAATATGGCAATTGACTCAACCTCCTTGACATCTCAGTAGAAGAGGAATCCTATGACTTCTGTTTCAACATGGTCAGTTTCTTTACATGTTAGAAATTGTAATGATTGTCATTTTTTGCTGGTTTGTCTGTTCCATTTTTGAAAACAGATTAGGGCACATATATACACTGTAGAATGCTCTATGGCAATAAGATATAAGGGACTTTTATCTTTTTTACCTTTTGTACTTTATGAGCAAGTGACAGTGAGATACTTTGATGCTTGTGTTTTAAATGCATTTCTATAACATTCAGAATACACACCCCAAAGTTTATAGTGCCCTTCTCAAACCAAGTAAATGATTTCTATGTTAGTGTTGTATTTTTAATTATCAGTGTTAGATATTAAATTTTAGGGAGGCAAATATCTTTTTATAATGTGCTAGCCTGAAACAAGGGATTCATTTATTTTTACAAAATTTTAGAGATAGAAATAGAGATGTTAGATGGATAGTGAAGGAACTTGGTCACATGTGCAGAGTTGTGTGACTCTAGGCTGTCAACTATAGAAGAACTTTGGTAAAGAGGAAAGTAACTGCATGTCTGTATATGCTCAAACATGTTACCATTGTTAGTGCTGATAGCTCTTAGAGTAAGAGGAAGATTTGCAACTGCAAAAAATTTGGAGATCATTGCTTTGTTGTTGTTGATGATGATAATGATGTTGTTGATAATTATGATATAAGAAGGAGGAGAAGAAGAAGAAGAAGAAGAAGAAGAAGAAGAAGAAGAAGAAGGAGGAGGAGGAGGAGGAGGAGGAGGAGGAGGAGGAGGAGGAGGAGGGGGAGGAGGAGGAGGGGGGAGGAGGAGGAGGGGGAGGAGGAGGAGAGGAGAAGAAGAGGAGGAGGAGAGGAGGAGGAGAGGAGGAGGAGAAGAGGAAGAGGAGGAGAAAGAGGATGAGGAACAGGAGGAGGGGAAGGAAGAGGAAGAGGAGAAGGAGGAAGAGGAGGAGGAGGAGAAGAAGAAGAAGAAAAAGAAGAAGAAGAAGAAGAAGAAGAAGAAGAAGAAGAAGAAGAAGAAGAAGAAGAAGAGGAGGAGGAGCAGCTAATGATGATGATGATGATGGCAATGATGATGATGATGATGATGATTTCTCCACATCCCTGGACGTTTTATCTTCCATGAACATAACTGACTCGCCAGCTTCAGTAAAGGAATCACTTTATAAAACCTTAAAAACTACCAAGCTACTGGCAGAAGATTGCTAGTTTCAACATTGTAACCATGAAAGCCAGAGTCAACATTTTTATCTTCAGGAAGTTGTTTGTTTGTTTGTTTTAAAGTTTGTGCAAAGCAGTTTGTAGATAATGATTTCTCTATTTTTCAACACAAAAAGTGGAAGTTAAGGTTATATCCGTGCTAAACAGGTGCTCTATCTGCCACTGAGCTACATCTCAGTCTTTGGACTTTTGAAATCAAGTCACATTATAAAACTCAATGTGGCTGGCCTTGAACTTGTAATCTAGCCTACACTGGCCTCAGATTTGTATCCTTTTATGTCATCCTCTTGAGTGTTGGGATTGCAGGTGTGCACCACTATGCCCCATCCAGAAAGTATTGTTAAGTGAACAGTTGCATTCATGACCCAGGAAAGGAGACTAAATAAGTCCTTGTTTCTAATATCATAAAGTAAAAGAATTTGTGCCATTCGAATATAGGAAGTAATACTAGCTCTTGAATGTGATGCTGTGGAAATCTGGCACTAACATTCCCTGTTTGCATGAATGCATACTTTCCAGAGCCATTGTTTATATTGTTCTGGCTTGCTTTAGGAAAGGTGCCCATTACATATTTGACGATATTCTCTTACCTTGTGCTGTTTGTGTTATTTTGTTTTGTAAAGGAAGAACCACTAAGGTAGGACCTTCTCTTCATGCTTCTTGCAAAGTATCCATTAAAGACTGACTTGAGGCTCCATAGAGATTGCTGGCTTAGTAAGGTGCTAGCTATACAAGCATGAAAACCTGAGCTTGGAGCTTGAGAAACCTTGTAAAAATTTGGGCCTGGCTGCATGTGCCTGAAATGGCAGTGCTAGGAATAGGGCACAAACAGATGTCTTAAGCTCACTGGCCGAGCATCCTAGCTGAGCTCATCTGCTTCAGATTCAGTGAGACACCCTGCCTCAAAACTAAAGGTTCTGAGCACTAGACCTATAACACCAACATTTGGATGATTGAGCAAGAGGATCTGGATTTCAAGACAGACTTCAGCTACATCAAGAGCTTGAGGCTAGCTTGGGCTACATATATGAGACTATGACTCCAAAAACAAGCTACAATAAAATAGATGTGGATGGTAACTGAAGAAAACCTCTGCCACCTGTGTCGACCTCTGGTCTCCACATACCCATATGCACATGTGTGCACACTAATGCTAGGAGTGCGCATACACACACAAATTGAATGAAAACAGAAATATGTATACCATGTCTAAGGTATAGTAAATTACAAAATTGAAACCTTATGTCCACTATCCAGGATAAGAAAGTATTTTGGGTACCACTGAAGGTAACTAAGCATTTTTTATGTAAATGGTAATAGGATATCCCTTGCCTTTGCATGGTGGCATACCTCTCCTCCACAGAAGAAAGCTCTGCCCTGTATTTTGGTCTGTTGTTTCCTTGCTTTTCCTCATAACTTGGTGCAAATGTTGGCTAATTTCAGTTGATATAAATGGAACCACTGTTTGAATTCTTCTACAACATGATTTTTTTTTCCCACACAATACTGTTTCCTGTTATGTATCCACTATGATGTATGTATATTTTTTTCTTTATCACTGTTATGTAGCATTTTTGCTGACTTAAACATTTTAGTGTGTGTGTGCATGTGTGTGCCTTCGCACATGTGTGCATTGTGGATACATGTGTAAGTGTGGTATCTGTGCATGTGTGTGCATGTGTGTATATGTGCATACGTGTGTGATAAGCTGGTCTCTCCTTGAACTTTTACATGGGTTCTAGGTGTTGAGCTCAGGTCACTGGGCCTCGCTCGCAGCCAGTGCTTTTCACACTGAGCCATCTTTCCAGCCTGTATTGTTACATTCCTATTTTAAGAAAGGGCATT
The DNA here is from genome assembly GCA_036184795.1 of Tokudaia tokunoshimensis. Taxonomy (NCBI): domain Eukaryota; kingdom Metazoa; phylum Chordata; class Mammalia; order Rodentia; family Muridae; genus Tokudaia; species Tokudaia tokunoshimensis. The sequence continues at coordinate 66,150,614 of BTHU01000022.1, read as the reverse complement.
TAATTATGAAGAGAGAGCACATGAAGTTAGGAGGGGATGAGGAGTGAGTAGTTCATCTGGGAAGAGATAGGTGGAGGAGCAGAGGATGAATATGATCAAAAAAATATTGTATGTATGTATGAAATTCTCAGAATAATAGAAAATGGTGCCTTTTACTTTTAAAGACAAATTGATAAAACAAAAGAAAGAATATTTTGAAGAAGAGAGATCATCTGTCTCTTTATTGTTGTTTCAGGAAATCCCCAACTTCACTTGTTTTCACTTTAGCTTCTGATTTCATTTTATGGTTTCTCTAGAAAACCCGATGCTGTGTTGATTATTGGCTTTGAAAGGGAATCGGGAGAGAGTTTTGCTCACTCATTTCTCATGTGTGTGAGCAAATGACTGTCCTGATCCCCAAAGGGATTCAGAGAAGGTTCCAGAACAGACAAACCTTGGAGCATCTACACACCCCCACTTCCCATGGTCTCCAAGGGAAGAAGGGGTCCCACTCTGCTACGCTCTGGAATCTTCTTCATTTCTCAGAAACAGCGTAGAGAGGAGCTCATATCCAAGTTGCTTTGTTCCCAAGTCTTAAGATGAAAAAAAAAACTTTAGGTGAAAAAAACTTAAGGTGAAAAAAGTCTTTATTTCATTGTGAATTTTTATGCTTTTGACTAGTTACTTTGTCCTCGCTGTTGTGGATTTCCAATATCTGCCTTCTCCCATTTGCTCTGAAAGAAACAAGTTGTAAAATCACCTTAAAGAAAGAAAAGTAGAATCTATCTAATCCAGGTTTGTACAAAAATCTCCTAGAAATCCAGAGTTGGAAATCAGACCTCATGAGAGAGTCACTTAGAAGGGTTGAAAAGGAATCTGGCATCCACACCATTACATGATAGAGGAGAACCAGTTATTCAGCCACCTCCTTGGAGGAGATGTACAAAGAAAATAAAACTACCTTGTACATATTATGTGAAAACTGAAGTCCAAGACTGGTCTAAGAAACCATGAATAGGACTTAAGAAAACAAGTCAATGTATTCTTGTACTTGCTTGTAATCTTGACACTTATGAGATTGAGGAAGGAATATTGGGAGCTCAGGACCAGCCTGATCTACATAATGAATTCAAAGCCATCCGGAATTATAGACTAGGTCATGTCTCAACTAATAAAGAAAGGGGAGAGGGTGAGGGCTAAAGTGAAAGAGTAGGGGGGAATGAGGATGAAGAGCAAAAGAGAACAGGAGAGAGAAAGAAGGAAGGGGAAAAATGAAACAATTTTTAAAGGAAGGCATTAGAGAAATAGCTCAGTGGCTAAGATTACTTACAGTTCTTCCATAGGACCCAAGTTTGGTTCCTAGAATCTACACCTGGTAGTTCATAAACACCAGCTCCAGGGGTACGCAACCCCTCTGTCCTCCATGGGCACCTATACTTATATGCACATACCTAACATTAACACACATACTTAGTAATAAAATACAAACTTTTAATAAAAGAGTAAGAAAAATTTACCCCCAAAGCAAGATGCAAATGTTATTACCAGCAAGTGTACTGAGGATAGAAAATAGGAAAACATCATAAAATGTAAAATCTCATGCTTACGATGGTAACAAACCAATGTCTTCTGATGAGAGTGGAAAAAGAAAGTTATCCAATACCCAAGTACAAACCAGTAGCTCACAATAACTCACAGTTCTATTTTTAAAATGTAGATGACTACTGGAAAGTTTTCTTGTCACCTTGCTCTGACTTGGTTTTGGCAACCCAGCATCTAGACATTTTTTTGTATTTGGGCAATATTCAGCCTTTAGAGATTAGTGTGTCTCCAAGTCTACCTCTTACTACTGAGGCTTAAACGGCAAATACTTGACTTTACAGCCTCCCTTGCAGTTAGGTACTGGTTACATGCATCTTGTATCTCCCAGTATATAAAATCTTGATTAGAATTGGAAAGAACAGCTACATTCTGTTTCTAGAAACAATAATGACTGAGTAGGACAACACATATAAAAATGCAAAATCAATGAATTCATAAGACAAATTTTCCCAAACTTTCATGTGTAATTGTAGTACATAGCACATGAAACCACAAGTACAGTACATTTAGGAATATAAATCAGAATACAAAGCTAAGCAGCAAATGGGATGCTTAGCACTGATGAGGAGCTTAATTTCTCAATGAGAGTACACTTGGATGGATCAAGAAGCCAATTTTCTCTATTTATTTATCTAGTTGTTGCTAAAATTCTGTCTGTCTTTGGAAGCCCTGCCCATCCCTTGGGTTGGCAAGGATGCTTCCCATAGGTATCCACAGCATTAGGTCTTGTCTTTTTCTTTTCTTTCAAAGACACGGGACAAGAGAGATGGAGAGGTATGTTCCTGGAGCTTGGATGTGTTTGTCTCTGAAACAGATGCTTTGGATTAAATCGAAATATGCCAACACCAGGTGCCAGATCCCAAATATGAAACATGTCCCAGTGTTTATGTATGTGGGTCCTTTTAAAGAGAAGGACCCAGGGACTCTGGCCTAGATTTACGGATATCAGAGGAAGGAAGGCAACTTGTCTCAGAAACATCCATGGCAATAATGGCTGCTCCAAACTATTGATGATGCAGCTATTCTGTGGCCTTCCTTCTCTTGCTCTATCATCTTCCTCCTCCTGTTCTCCTGATTACTGGATGCTTATCCATGTTAATGGATGGTTTTCTGCTCAGATTTATTACAGTTTTACACAAACATGTTCCTTAACAATCCTTGCACAATGCAGGCCCTACAAGCATCACTAATCTGCTAAATTGTAAAGCTTAAATTATCTAGAAAGTTTCTCCTTCTTTCTCTTGAATAATTGTAGAATGGAATTTTCAGTGTTTCTGTACAAATCCTTCATCGCATGGCTATTTCTGCCCCACTTTGTAATCCATCCAAAGCTCATTTCTAGAGCACAGAGAATAACAGAGTTAGTTAAAGAGTACTGTGTACTTTGCATTCTAGAAGCAAAGGTTTGAAAACTTGGCACCCTCTCCTTAAAGGACATTATTCCTCTGGATAAACCTCTACCAGCAGGTACAAAATTCTTCTGAACATCCTTGTTAATTTGTTAACAATAAACTTTCGGTTAGGGAGAAAATCTAATTTTTATTTCAATTATTATTGATGAATATCTTTGTGAAATGCCTCGACTTTTTTGGTGTTGTTGTTGTTGTTTGTTTTTGTTTTTTTGTCAGTTTGGTTTGTTTTTGTAGTTTTCATATGAAATGCCCCTTAAAAGTTCATATGTTTGGTCCCCAGCTGTGGTGATGCTCGTGGATGGCATTGCTTGTGTTGTCACACAATGGAAGGGCTGAGTTAGGGTTCATGGTTCCTTTTATAAAAACACTAAGACTCCTTAAAAGTGTTCCTTGTGACCTAAAAACATCCAAAAGTCCCCACCAGTGTATGTGATTGGTCACATTGTGAAGAAATGTTCAATGCTTGAATTTTTGTGGGACACAAATATTCACAGCATAAAAATTTGCAAATATCTTGGTATGAGCATATGTGTGATTATGGGGGGAGGTGATATGCATCTACAAATATCACAGACTGATATTTGTAGATGCATATCACAAATGAGTGAGTTCATGATTGTGCATGAGCACTTGAGTGTGGACTTCCTTCCTTCCTTCCTTCCTTCCTTCCTTCCTTCCTTCCTTCTTTCCTTCCTCATTTTCTTTTCTTTTATCAAAGTAACTTGCTTCAAAGAACATGCACTTGAAGCAACAAGGATTTTTTTTTTTTTTTTTGGCTTGAGCAAATATTGAATGGTGCATAGGTGTGTCAAGGATAGGCAAGGAGTACTGTTGGGCCCTGAACTCAAGAGCAGCATGATTCAGTAAGTTACAAGTCATCTCAGAGAGGCTGGGGTGATGGCTGAGCAGCAAAGAGTACCAGGAGTCTCACAGTGGCTCATAACCATCTTCAACTGCAGTTGCAGGAAATCTAACACTCATGAGTACACAGACAAACATGTATGCAAACCCCCATATACATAAAATTTAAAGATTTTTAAATAACTTTTATGGTGAGGGAAGAGTATATAATAGAGATTCCCAAGTGTGTGCATAAAAATCACCAAAAGACTAAACATTATCTACACAATGGAAGACTAAACATTAAGAAGCATGAATAGGAATCAGTAAAAGCAATTTTTATTCATAAAAATCTTTTGCCTGTGAACAGCCTAGCTAGGAAAAAGAATGCTATTTCTTATTTCAGTGAGCCATGAAAACCCTCACAAATTCATGGCAAGTTCTATAAAAGTATTTTTAATAAGTCAAGTACAAGTGAGCATAATTGCAAAGAGTAAAATAGAAGAGCTGTTGAAGACTATCTTCTAACACCCAACACACTATGACTCTCCAAATATATTTATTTGATGTGTGGTGTGTGTGTGTGTGTGTGTGTGTGTGTGTGTGTGTGTGTGTGTGTGTGTGCTCGCGCGCATACGAGTTGCATGAGCATACATGTGCAGGTGTCCGCTCCCCTGCACGCACAGGTGGAAGCCAGAACAGGATGATCAGCATCTTCCATTAATGCTCCACGTTTATGACCTTGAGACGGGGTCTCTCAGCGGACTGAAAGCTTGCTATTTTGGCTGCCCTGGCAGATCGGCTGCTGTAGCCTCTTGTCTTCACCCCATCCTCATGTTGGGGTTGCAGGCACACACAGCCAGGCCTGATTTTTGAGCGGCTGCTTGGCGGAGAGCATGCACTCCTCTGCCCTGAACTACCTCTTCAGCCCCGACATCTAACGCTAACTTTCCTCTTCTCACCAGAAGACAGATCAAGTTTTGTGGTTTTCAAAACCACTGCTCAAATGAACACAAGCTTAATGATTTTACTCTTATAATAAGTGTTTGAAGATTTTTTTCCTTTGAGTAGCTCCCAAAGCAGCACCCCCCCACCACCACCACAGAGTATTAATTTGTTCTGTCAGGTAGAGCTTCAGTCAAGACTGAATATATATGTACAAACAACCACTGTGATTTTAAAATTAAAGGTGTTGGTTTTAAGCATTTAGGGGTTCACTTGATGTTAAAAACACTTCCAGCATCGCTCTCACTATAATGAGAGTGGTGATGGGTTTCCTTGGGTGGGCAGAGCATCATGTCAGCACTGTGATTCAACAAAGCCTCCTTATGTAGCTGTGCTTTTAAATCACATCCCTTTCTGACTGAAGGGGCAATAGGTCCTGCTTTAATCAGATTTTTTTGCTTTAGTTTTCTTCTTCCCACCTACAGTCATGTTTTCCACTCTAACACTCACATTCAAGAAAATATTTCACAAGAAGTTTCTACTACCTGTCAAAAGGTGCAATCTGCCCCTTAGATGATGCATTAAAATATTGCCTTATCAAGTGTTAATTAACATGACAGCTTGCAACTTCTTTTTTCTTTTTTTAATTTATTGAAGCTACTGGTTTCTGGGCTTAGGTTAAAAGCACGGGCTGACACGGTCGTTATCCTTTCACACTTACCCCATGTTCTCTGGATGTTGACAGAAATCTTATTTATGCTGAAAAGTCAGGCTGTCCTGTCATCTGAAAGAGGAAAGAAAGCAAAAAAGAAGTTGGGGAAATGAACATTTCCAGGAGTCTGCCCTTGCTGAAAGGAAATAATCATCCTATTTCTGAGGGGTCTTTGTGAACTCTTACTGTTGTAAAATACTGAACTTTGTCCAGTGTTCAGAAAGAAGAGTCTTAATTATTCTAATTAATGGCATGAGTGGAAGAAACTGGTCTTTTCTAACAAGCCTTGTTTCATCTCAAAATGCATTTTTCAACCTTTCTTTTTGCTTTTCTATCTGCATCGCCCCCGACCCCAAACTGGTGAGGATGATATATTGAAATAACACCTTCTGAGAATCCTAAATCTGTACAAGAATCCCTCAGTTCCTGTGTGACTACAGGTTAGGCATGAACAATAAACAGACATGTAAGGTCTCCATGAAGCTCTGAGCAGGAGCCTACACTTAGGCAAGGCAAGAAACTTCTAACCATCCTGCCGGCAGGTCAGGTAGAAGAATGTGGTTTCTACTCTTTGGCTAGCGTGTGGCTGCTTCAAAGCACAGTGTACTTACATTGGGACAGACATAGAGCAGCCACCAGGATCTTCACTCTGAGAACTCTGCCAGTGTTGTTCCTGGGACTCTGAATCTAGAACACACATTCAAAGGCAGAGAAAGCTGTGTCAAATTCAGCTGCAAAACCAGAGTCAACATTACTTTCAGACCCTGGATATTAAAACCCTTGTCCACTCAAAAGAGTAAACAGGTTATTTAACATTGCTGTCTTTATTGAGTAAATTAGGAGAGGGATAGGCAAAGGCAGCACTTCCTTATGTCACCCCTTTACTAACTTCATTCCTTCTCACTGTCTGATGATGTCACACACCTTCTTACCATGAAATGCAATTGGCTCCATCAGGTCTCTAGTGCCCTTGACTAAGTTAACACGCTTCCTTTGGAGAACTCAAGCCTTATGCAGATGGAGGACCTGATATCCACAGGCTTTCTTGCATTCCTCTGGGGTACCAGAGGTCATAAAGGCTATGTGACAATGTCATTTCTGTCATATTTTTTCATGTGTATGAAAAATGTTTTTAGCTGATGTGTATATTCGTGTGTGTGTGTGTGTGTGTGAGAGAGAGAGAGAGAGAGAGAGAGAGAGAGAGAGAGAGAGAGAGAGAGAGAGAGAGAGAGAGCCCATGCGTGTGGGTGATATACAACTGCACTTAGAAGAATAGAGGAGAGTGATTGGTGTCCTGCCTGATGACTCTCTTTCTTGCTTCCTGGAGACAGAGTCTCTTATTGAACCTGGAGCTAGGCTGATGTGTTGTTTAGGGTTTTGGGGGTGAGGGGTTATTATTTGTTTGTTTGGTTGGTTGGTTGGCTGTTTTTTGTCAGCTTGACTCAAGATAGAGTCATTTGAGAAGAAGTTACAACATCTGAGAAAATGCCCAAATCAGATTAGCCTGTGGGGTAATTTCTTGATTGATGTGAAGCAACCCTTCCTGCTGTCCATGGTACTACCCCTAGGCAGGAGGCCCTGGGATGTACAAGAAAGCAAACTGAGCAAGCCTGGAGGAGCAAGTCAGTTAGCAGTGTTTCTCCAAGTCTCTGCTTCTGTTCCTGCCTCCAAGTTCCTGCCTTGAATTCCTGCCCCGACTTCCATCCATGGTGGAGGTTGTAAGATAAAGTAAACCCTTTCCACCACGAGTTAATTTCAGTCATGGTTTTTAGCACAGTGATAGAAACTCGAGTATAACAACTAGTGATCAGCAGACCCCAGATTGTCCTGTCTCTGTCCCCCACAGTGCTGGGCTTACAGATCACGTTTAGTGGCCATACCTAAGAATTTCAACCCGGTTCTCTATGCTGACAGGCCAAGTTCTCTCACCCACTGAATCATCCCCCATTAATTGATTTTAAAGAGAAGTTAAATATGAGCAAGATGATGTGAAAGAATATACATTTGCTGTCATTTTGCTGTTTGCTTTCTACTGGCAATAGTTTTCTCCTCCTTGGAACTATACATGCATAAGGCAGGGGAGTGGAGGTGTCTGAAGTACAGAGATGTGTCCAAGCATCATAAAATAGCAATTGACACTAAGCTCAGAAGATCTGTCATGTCCAGTGACAGGTGGGGTAGAGTGGGGACGAGGGCAGAATGAGGCAGGCCATGGGTATCAATGGTATTAGTGAAATTGGCAGAAGCTTCATTTCACTGCTGATCTTTGTAACACACATACTATGCATTTGATATATTCTCCTGTATCATTTCAAACATAGGATTATCCAATATTCAGAAATGATTGACTATCAAAGCATTGACATACTTATATGTCTTATATTAAAAAATAGTACTTTATGAAAATTTCTAAACCAACCTCACATTAAATTGCTATGTAAATATCACAATAGCAAAACAAAACAAAACAAACAAGCAAACAAAACACATACACATTGTTTAGAGGTGATTTAAAGAATATTCAGAAAAATAACATTAAAATCCTTCAGTTTTCTTAGCACTCTGGTTTCTATTGACAAGTATGCTAAGTTCACTGTTGATTACAAAGTCCCTTCTGGCTCATCCTGCTTCTCCAAGATCAAAATCTTTTGTTGAGACTCCAAGCTCCTTGAACTAAAAGCCCTATAGAGTCTGCTTTAGCTGTTCGTTGTTTTGTTTTGTCTGTTTTTTTTGTTTGTTTGTTTGTTTTAAATCCCAAAGATCTTCTTTTCCCACTGCCATTAGGAAATGACCAGATACTAGTTTTTTGTTTTGGTTTGGTTTTGGTTTTTAATTTTCTGGCTCTAAAAGTGACCAATTCTGAGACAATTAAGGAAAGTGTTAGCTTGACTTTCTAACATCCTTGTTATCAGACCCTCCAGATTCTGCTCTACAGTATTGAAAAGAAAGAATACTCGTGATTCTAAAATTGCTTGGCTATGTGACTCCTCACTTCTTTAACATGAGTCAACCCTCCTTACTGATGGACCTCTCCCACCTCCTACCCCTCATCGTCCTGCTTCCTCTACACATCCTCTACCTCACACACTGTGTGTCAGGAGCCTGACCTCACTGATTCTCCAGGTTAACTCTCACCTTGCTCTGGCCTTCTCTATCAGATATTCAAACCCTTGTCTAAATAACTTACTTTTATTGAACCCTTTGTTATGCACTGTACTGAACACATTACTTAAATTGCTGTTTAGCTCTTGGGGTATTAACTATTGCTTCAGCAAATCCTACATTGGAACCTCAATTTAATTATGAGATTTTTAAGCAAAAAAATTTCATATCTCTCAGAATCTGTAAAAGACAATAGTATTTGTAAGAAACCATCAAAGGCTATCATTTTTAGAATAGGGAGTGGCATACAGACAGCCAATAAATGATATTTTTGTTACTCTTTTTGTCATTATGCAAATGCCACGGCACTGAAAACATGTTGGCCAGTATTCCTAAACCCTTACTCCTGTATTCTTGGTCCAAAATCTGCAATTTCTCTGTGCCTGGTCTACGTGCCAGGTACCTTCTTGTGGTCCTTGGACCCTGGGCTTCTGTCTGCCACTCCTTGCATGATGTTTTCCTGGAATGCTGTACCCCAAGGACTGCCTACTTCTTCCTCTCAAACCACATTGCATATGCAACTCTACTTAATCTTTTCAACTTCTCTAAATTTAATCTCTAATTTCCCTACCCATCTACTACACCTCAGAATATAGCCCTGAAGATTCCAGACAAGTTGCTTGCACACAGTTTATCAGTTAACTTATACACCAATCTCTATACACGTAGTCTCTCCATTGCCCCAGGGCAGCTTCTTTGAATCTCATCATCCTCCATGAGCTGGAACACATATAAAATCTTCCTCATTGTGTGGCATGGCCAGGCCTAACTGGACAAAGGCTGGGAAATAGAATCTTTAATGGAACGGCCATGAACTCCACTACATTACCATTATGAAAGAAAAGAAGAATGAATCTTAAAGGCAACCAGAAATTGTCCCAAATGACTTAATATTACTTCCATTTTATAATGTTATCAGGAATGTTGGGGAGTCCCAGAAGAGTTAAAACACATTATTGGGAAAATTAGGGTCCCTTCTTTGGGTTCTTAATCTCATTAATAAAGGAATTTAAGAAAAAAAATCAAAAGAAAGTTCTAAGACAATTTTATTAGAGTTTAAAAGGAAAACCCCATGGCAGACAGTGATAAATCTTTGCAGCTGCCTAGAGAAGAAAGATGGAAAAGAGACAAAAAAAGTCCAGCTGTTTCAGTTAAGCCAACATGGAGTTTAGCCACGTGGCAGACAAACAGTTGAAAGATGGGAGGAAAGCATTAGCAAAAGGACAAAAAAGTTCAAATGTGGAGGCTCTGGCCAGCACATAAGGCAAAAAGACAGAGGAGAAGAAAGAAAAGTTACACCTTTCTGTGTCAGGATTAAGGAAGGGTGCAGATTTGCTGATCCAAACATTAAGGGATAATTATTCCTCCCATTTTTTTTCACATTTTAAGGTGAACCTGCTTTCCTGAGGATTGGTCCCTTTGCCAGGTGACTGGCTGGTTCAGGCCCAAATCCATTAACTTTAAGGAGGAAGCAATAACATGTCTTTTCTTATAGGTGGATTCCATTCTTAACTGTAACATTATGAGGGTACTATAGTAAGAAAAAATAAGGTCCTACAGAAAGCAAATAGAGGAACTAGGCATTGAAGCCAGTTTCAGTCAGGTATGGCACCATCTATAAATGTTCCACATAAATATTCCTGGGCTCTTGCTTTCACCAAGAATGTAGCTACATTCAGCACAACTTTCCAAATGAAAGATTATGACTTTCCAGTTTTTGCTATCCTGTAAATCAAAACAAACTTCTCAATTATTTTTAGCTATAAGTCATTTTCCTATACCCTGTAGAGGAATTTTAATCTAGCAATAAGGCTACTCTGGGAAGGAATTGCATCCAAAGGCCCTCTAGGTCTGTGTGATTGGGCTGGGATGACATACTTCTAATTCCTCTAGCTGGAATACAGATACTCCCTTAGTACACACCTTTAATCCCAAACTATGAATGTTAAGTTAGTTAGTAAAAGGAAGCAAAGTCATGTTTGAAAATGAAGTGTCATTGAGGGGCAGACAAAGTGATAAATCTGATAAAGATTTGACAGGATGAGTCAGAGGTAGGATACTTCCAACTCTGCTGAGATTGACAGAAAAGAGAGGCTACTTAAGAACAACATGGAGTGAGTCAGGGATGACGGGCAGTTCAGTTCAGTTCAGGCAATGCAATGAAGTTCACTTGAACTCAACTGTATTAGACTTCACTTTCAAACATGGCTTTGCTTCCTAACTAATTTAACCTTCATAGTTTGGAATTAAAGGTATGTACTAAGGGCATGTCTATATTCCAGCACGAGGGATTAAAGGTGTGTCATTCCAACCCAATCACACAGACCTAGAAGGTTTTTGGATGATGATTTAGTTCAGTTCAGTTTGGTCCAGTTAAGTTGAATGCAGTTTTGTTCAGCTGAGTTCATGAAGTTTCTGCTCAGTTTTGTTCATTCTGTGTAGTCAGTACAGTTCAGTTCATTGAATCCAGAGCCAGTTTTTCCAAGCAGAGCAATTCAGAGAAAAGCCGAGAGAAACCAGTTTGAATCAGTCAGTTTGGCGAGGAGTTTTGAGCCAGAACAGCTGAATTGAACTAGCCAGCCAGAGTTCAGAAAGAATTAGAAAGGGTGAGATAATTTAGCAGTAAGCCTCTGAGATGACAATTACATCTGGTGAATAAAAGTTACTTTTACAATAACCCATTATTACTGTTAATAATATTAACTAAGTAAACAATACAGACTTAACTGCAATAGAAGGTAGGGATGTAACATAACAATGTAAGGAAAAGATGGAGAAATGAATAGTGGTCATGTAGTCACATAATAAAACTGCATAAGGTCAAATAACTGTATAAGGTCAAATAAGTTTGCCAAAACAAAATTATATTTCATTACTTCAGCTTTTTAAAGTGTAGTTTGGTGGCATAGAGAATTATCAGGCGGCTGAGCAGCTGGGATCATTATTCATCTCTCATCATCCAAACTGAAATGCTGTACCCAATAAGTAATTCCCCTCTCCAGTTCTTTTTCTACTATTACCTCATAACCCCCATCCTATCTTCTGTTCCTTTGAATTTAACTATCCCAAGTAAATCATACATGTAACCTAATACAGTATCTGTCTTTGCTAATCTAGATTATTTCATCTTGGACAATATCTTATGCTTTAAAGTTTAATCTAAGGGTAAATGATATTTCACTATGTATACATGCCAGTTTTCTACCCACCATGTGCACAAACCAGTGTGCTTATCTGTCCACCTGTCAGTGTAGTTACTTTCTTACTTTTAGAGACTGTGAATAATGATTCCATGTACATGAATGTATAAATATCTGTGTCAGACCTTATTTCACCCCTTGGATATTGTCTTGTAAGGATTTCTATTGCTACAAAACATCATGACCTGAAAATGAGATGGGGGGAAAGGGTTTATTGGGCTACACTTCCACATTGCTGTTTATCACTGAAGGAGGTCAGGACAGGAACTCAAACAGAACAGGATCTTGGAGGCAGTAGCTGATACAGAGGCCACAGAGGGATGCTGCTTATTAGTTTACTTCCCATGGCTTGCTCAGCCTGCTTTCTTATAGAACTCAGGATCATCAGCCCAGGGATAGAACCACCCAACATGAGCTGGGCCCTCTCCTATTGATCACCAATGGAGAAAATGCCTTATACCTGGACTTCATGGAGGCATCTCCTCAACTGAGACTTGTTTCTCTCTGATGACTCTAGCTTGTGCCAACTTGACACACAAAACTAACCAGTATGTATGTACAAGAAGAAAAATTTCTGGATCATGTGGTAATTTTGCTTCTTTTCTTTCTTTATTGAGAAAATTTTTCACAGTAGGATGTGGTTTGGTTTTCCAGGGCAGCCCTGACTTACCTAAAAATCACTTGCGATTCTCTCTGCCTTGGCCTTTTGAGTATTGGGATTAGATGCATGATAGACTTGCCTGGCTATGCCAAAATATCTTTTAATACAAACTGGCCACTGATCCCTAAGAAATATTGTCTAATTACCTATAGACATTCTGCTCAGTAAAAGTTTCACTCAACTGGAAGATCATATGTTTTCAACTTAATTTTTAATAGCCAAAATGATTTTAATTTATTTTCCCCTTATTTCATTATTATGATTATTATTATTTGAAGTTCTGCTGATTGAATTCAAGATCTTGCACACACAAGCCTTACTTCATTATTAAATAGGAAGATTAAAATATGTTGAATACTTACTTTGGGGGAAGGTTATATAATGAATAGAAATTGAACATAAAAATTACATGCTGAGAGTTTGGGTCTGGTCCTTTTATGCATTGGTAGCCAGTACATTTCCTGGAAATAATAGGAATGGTTCACCACACTGTGATCAAAATTGAAACTAAGAACTTCTCAAGCCCCCGTAGACGCTGATGCCTAATTAACAATCAAACTCTACAGTGACAGCGTTCACAGCAGATCTGCGTTACCTGGACTGTGCTCCCCATCCTCATCTGCCTGATGCTTTTCTGGATTACTCTAGGTTTTGTCTTCTAGAGCATTTCTAGAAACTGTGTGCATAATTAAAACAACTCACCAGGATTGTGAAAAACCTGGGTATTTCTTGCTTGTTAACTCAGACAGCAATAGGCTATGAAGGTCTGGGTTTGATTTCATCCTCTCTCTGCCAATTTAGCATGGCTAAGTACAGGTATGGTTGAAATTCAAAGACCCAGTGAGAGCGGAAAGCAAACGCTGTAGAAATGAGAATATGTTTGAGCTAAATCCTTAACTGGGAGGTTGATTTAGAAACCTTTGGTTCCTTAATCATGTGAGTTTTTTAAACTTCAGTGTTTCATCATGGGCATCATTACCCCAGGATTCAAACATATCTCCAAAAGAAATTTCCCCAGAAAGGAAGACTAAATACTGAAGAGGTGCCCAAGCAGATGTGAGGTCACAATCGAGTGCTGAACAGCACAACACTTCCCTGGCTGCTATTCTTGTTTCATTATATACAAAGCTAATAGATTCTGAGGTCAGCCAAAAAGGGTTTTGCTTTTTAATTTTACACCTTTAAACAGATTCAGGAATCTGCTGTTACATAGCATATTCTACATGTGACAGGGAAGCTGCACCCACCCATTACATGTCAACAACATGGCTACCTAAATAGGACCCTATAATGACAATACCAAGTGACATGCCCATGTGAGTGAGAGAAATCACACACGGTCCTACTCATAGACGAAGCGTTAAAATGAATGACTGTTGAGAGAGAAGAACCCGTCTTTTCCAGGAAAGAGCTCCCAAACAATGGATGCAGCCCAAGTGGTCACCCCTACACATATGAGTGAGACGAAGTGAACTCAGCAGGTTGGACTTATAATGCATGTGCATGTATGATAATAATGATTAAAGATTCAGAAGCCATGGATTTGGGATTTATGTCTGTGCATGGGCCTGTACATGTCAGTTCAGGTGCCTAAGGAAGCCAGAGAATGATGTTGGAGCCTCTGGAACTGGAGTTACATGAAGTTGGGAGCCTCCCAACCTGGGTGCCAGAAACTGAACTGGGGTCCTCAACAAGAGCAATAGACGAGCCATCTCTCCAGCCACTATTTTATTTATTTTTAAAGTTTGACAGTACTTGTTATTTAACTAGCAGCAGCATACAAATGACTTACAATATGCATCAAGACAACAATATACAGTCAGACCCAACATGCTAGAGTGTTTCACAGTTGTCTATGGTCTCACTTTGCCAGGGAGAGGGGTGTTTAAATATAAACAAATAGTTTACATATTAATTTGCAATTTCATGCTAGCTGTTTCCCTTAACGATCAAGAAAGCCTATGGTCATTTTCCTTTAGCGATCTTTTAAAGGTGTAAAGGCCACAGAAGGAAGAATCTGCACGTGGAATCTGAATGCAGCTCAGTGGGTTTAATGTGGACGGTGGAGAACTTCATAATTTCCATAAAGGAAAAAAACTGAAGTCAGTTTTTAACATGAACCTTGTGCATAATTTTATCCCTGGCAGCGCGGACTGCTAAAATACGGAACATTATAAATAATGGACTCTTAGGCCTCTCTGTACCAACCATTGTCCGGCACACATTTATACAGCTTCATGGTTACCGTGTGAGCAATGAACAGTGCTAGCCAGCACTGAAATCACCCCAGAAGCTTCCCTCAATCCATCTATTCATTATACAATCTCAGTGGGAGCCCCACTCATAGGAGAAGTATTCAAGTCTCCCAGTACTCACCATATGCGAAACTAACTCACTGGAGGACATTCTGCTCTTCCTACTTCTACATTTATTCTCGTCTCTCTTAGTTTGAGGCCCTATGTTTATTCTAGGATTTACCCAGTTACATTTTTCTCCATGTCAGCCTCTTACTAACCACTTTCTCAAGGGCTTCTCCTACTGTAGCACTGCTTAAAAAGAAAAGTAATCGAGGAAAGAAGGAAAAGGGAACTGTGTAACTTTTCTTCTTTCTTGCCTTCTGACTTGAATACAAGTATTTTCTACCCTCCAATCAGAACTCCCTAAGAAGATATGATACCACGGTTGATATAAACCAAACTAGAGTTTAGTCTTGGCCTCGAACTTGAAGAGCATTCTCTAAGTCTGTTTCCTTGTCTGTATCAGAGAAAAATGTCATATATAGGTTGTTCAAAAATTAAGCACAAGGACTTGCAGAATGGCTTAGCAGATAAGGGTGACTTGCCCATCTGATCAAGTGACCTGAATTCCACCCCAGGACCCATACAGTGAAAGGAAATCTGAGGAAAAGTTTTCACCTACACAGACACAAATGAATAAATACAATGTAACAACTTTTAAACAAATAAAACTCTACTTTTAAACATTAAGCAGAAAACATGCTGGTTTCAAAGCATACAGAACTGCCTTCATAAGCCATCAATTCTTAGCACTATACCTGTCTTCCTTAGAAACGACTGCTCTAAGTTCTTTCTCTTTTGCTCGGATTAAAATGAACTGGTAGTTCAATGCAGAAAGGTATTACTTTGTATCATGACAGCGGCTCCTGGGACCATGATTTGCAGACTAGCACATATTTACTAAGCCTGCTTCAGTACCTCCAAGTACTAGGGTTGCCTCAGGTGCTCTAGTACAGCACTCTAGTTTTAAATGCAGTAAGCAGGTCTAGGAAAACGGAAAACGCAAAACAAAACAAAACAAAACAAAAAACCAACGAGAGGGAGAAAACCAGAATTCTGTGTGATAATCGTAAGGATCCAAAACACAGCATGACGTCAAATTAGCAGTGCTTGTCTTGGAGGACACAGAAAAAAAATTACTCAAGGAGTCCGTATTTCCAGGCTGATTTATGGAGAATTGAGACCTGGGGAAAATCCAGTAGCTTCCTTTCTCCTAGGGGTTTTCACATCAACTGAGCCAAAGAGAAATGGGACAATTGGGGTGTAGACTGAGTGAGCTCTTAGTTCAGCTTCTGAGAGCAGTTTAGCTACAAACTTCAGGCTTGCTCAGGAGTAGGGCCTCCAGCCAGTGGGAGCTCAGCCCAGACCTAAAAGCCTGCCGGGCCGGGAAGAAACCTGATGGGCGTGGTCTCCGAGTTGGCGTGGGCTCGCTGGGTGTGGCTTTGAACCTGGGTGGGAGGTGACTTTGGGTCAGTGGGCGGGAAAAGGCTAGAAGAAAAGGCAAAGTGGGAGGGTCGAGGAGGGGGATGAGTGAGGCGGGGATGGGGGTGGGGGTGGGGTAGAAGAGAAACAACCGATAGGGAGGGGAAGCGGACCTAGCTCAAGTTCCCTGGGGAGAAGGCGGCGCACAGCGCGGGAGGAAGGAAGCCCCGGAGCTGGTTAAGTAGCTGTGGACCCGGTAGGAAAGTTGGGGGCATAGGCCTGGAACTCAGGGCTTGTCCTCCAATCAGCCACGTAGAGCCCCATCCTGGGAAAGGGGAGGCTGCACAGTAGCCCCACCTTTCAACGAAGGTCCCCGAGTTGCAAAGACTGTGGGGCCTGGCTTCAGGAACTCGAGCCTTGGGGAACTGGCCTGGGTTTAGACTCTCCAAAGTCTGATTTGAAAGCTCGAGGTCCTGAGCTAGCCCCCATGCTTTACTGCTCGGCTGCTGAGCTTTAGGGACCTGCAGCTGCGTTCTCCTTACATGGGGGGAAATGGAAGGTGGAGGCGGCGTCTGTTCCCTACTCCGGTTTCTTTAACAAACTTTAACATCAGAATCTTCCTTCTTCAGGATTGTTTACCTTCTTGTAGCTGTATGCCAACAGTTAAATGTGACTCCTTAGATATCTGAGCAAAGTTTGTATAGAGCTGATACTGAGTGGTGGCTGTAAAGATGCCTTAAATACAGTGATAACTTGCCAGGGGCGGACATCTTCAAATCTCCTCCGACAATGAGTGACTGACAAATCTTTACTTTTTTGTCCTCAAGGATCCTTCCTGCTTTCCTTGCCACAGAGAAAGAATAAGAGTGGTCTCGGACTAGACACCCACTTGGACCATTCCATTTAGTTTACACAGACAGAAGGGATGTCCAACAGTATCCTTGGAGCCTGGTGCCATTCTATAAATAACCAATTCCCTTCAAAAAAAAAAAAGGAAGGAAGGAAAGAAAGAAAGGAAGAAGAGAGGAGAGAAGGAGGTACAGGGAAGGAGGGAGGGAGGGGGAGAGAGAAAATCATTGCAGTGCACACAGAAAAGGAAAAGATCAGACTATTTCTGACTGTCAATCGGTCAGATAACCATTTTCAAAAAGATAATTTGAATACCCAATTCGACAAGTGTGACCTTATGAAAATATGTTTTTATTTGTGGAGGCTGGATGTTACTTTAGAGTTAGCAAAGTAACTAAAACATATTATATGCAGTTTTGGAATCAAAGAGCAAACATTTTATTTCTGTTCCTTGTTTCTGAATCCTATTATTTATTTTTTTAAATTTAGTGAAAGTTAGCTGCCTGGGGTCTCGGGGGTGGGGTGGAGGTGGGGGCGGAGGGGTGGGGCGGTACCTAAAGTCGGAACTCTAATTCATTACACAACTTTGCCAGATAGCTTCATGGTATGGATGAGCAAAATCAGGTACAGAATGTTCAAGCCATACAACTGGAAGGTGTTAGGAGGGTTTTTTTTGTTTTGTTTTTTTCTGACTCCAAAACCTGTCCTCTTATTTCTTAGACTATCTCTACCTTGAATATAATTGGCCTGTTCTACCTCCAACATATACATCATGAACTGGGATAGAGCATAAGAATCATTTCTGACTTGGTACACCTATGCCAGCTACTCAGGAGGCTAAGGAGAGAGAACTTCAAGTCCCAAGCCAGTTCGGGCTACAGAGTAAGACCCTGTGTCAAAACAGAAAATTAAAAAAGAGTCTCTGGTGAAGTACCTACCTAGCATGCACAAAGCCCAGTGCCCAACCCCCAACAATTAAAAAAAAATAAAATAATCTTATTTTAAAAAGAAAGGAGATGGCTGCTGATTTGAAGAACGTGGACCTATGTTCTCTCTGGTTCCTGCTCGGAAGTCCCAGAGCTCTGTACAAGTTGCTTATCTTTCCTAGGCACATAGATGTCATTGATCTCCAAGTCTTTACTCAACTAATACTCTATGGATTTATGAAAATAAGATACTGCTTTTAGTTAATGGTATTTTGGTCACATCTGGTGTTGAAATTACAAGGTGGCCAGGAAGGGTTACTTTATTCAATCAATAAATATGTACTCTGTGCCTGAATACTCCGGGGGCGTATAATGAGAGCAAGACAAATAGAGGCATCAGAGTCTGGAGTTTATATTCTGTTTGGGAGTGAAGGAGCCACCAAACAAATATACATATTAATATCAGGTTAAGTTAATGTACAATTAATTTACAGCCCATAAGTAGGGGCCTGGGATGGGCAACATCGGAGAGTGTGTGCTTTGGGTTTGGTGATGGAATGAACTCACCAATTTAGATTCTGATGTAGGAGGATAAGAAGGATTTAGAGAAATCCCTTTTACTGGGACCTACAAGGGCAGGAAAGGCATGAACAAATATGACGAATTCTAGTGAATTCTAGAATTCACTGTCTGGCTCAAGATGAAGTTGGAGATCTGGGTGGGAGCAGGTTAGGTAGGGATTTGTGCTGTTTGGAAAGGACCGTGGCTTTCAGTGTCTGTCAAGGCACAGGTGTGTGTGTGTGTGTGTGTGTGACATGAAGGTGGGTATGGTGAAGCCGAGGGTGGCTCTGGTGAAGTCAGTGGTGGTAGAGGCCGAGTGTCACATGACTTCAACATGTTTACTTTAACCCCACTGTGCCCTCATTTGACTTAGTATTCATTGTCTTCCTGCTGTCCTCCTTCCCCCATATTGCTAACTCCCACACTATATTTATAACCTTGTTATTTATTTATTCCCTCTTATAAGGGGATTGTTTCGAGGACTGAAGTGTGTGTGTGAGAGAGATGGGATCTTTCTGGGTAGCCCTTGATGTTTGGTACTTTACTATGTAGCCCAAGCTGGCCTAAAATGTGAGTCTCCTTCTGTTTTCTATGAGCTGGGATTTCAGATATGAGTCCCCACAGCTAGCCAAGAGACTGCGGTTTTTTTTTTTTCCTTTTTTGTTTTGTTTTGTTTGTTTTTGTTTGTTTGTTTTGCAGGTTGCCTTTACTGCTGTTCCCTCCTGACTGATGTTGTGCCATATGTAAATGAGGCTCTTAAGGATTTACTGAATGAGTGCATCCGTTGAGTACTTTGGATCTTGATTCCATTGAACTTTGTCGTTGTGAAAGAAAAGGGTGGGGGATCAAAGATTAGTCTCTGTTTACCACCTTGAAAACTGAGAAGATGTCCAGGCTAATAATGACTAAAAAACTGGATCACTAGGGGAAAAGATAGAAGAGATGTGGTTCACAGTAAGCCCGTAATGTGTAGGTTTCATTTTTTTCCTGTCTCTTTGACCAAATACCTGACAAGAAGCAAGTTAAAGAAGGAGGCTCTTCTGTTTCCTTATTGGCTCATAGTTTGAGTGTGCAGTTCACAGAGGCAGAGAAGGCGTGGCAATAGAAGCCTATGATAACTGGTTGTGTTGTGGCCACAGTCAGGAGGCAGAGAGGCGAATGTTGTCGCTCAGCTGGCTTTCCCCTTCATCCTTTTCTTCAGTCTGAAGCCCAAGCCTGTGAAATTCTGCTAGCCTGCACTCAGGGCAGGCTCCCCCTTCAGTTTCACTTCTCTGGAAACACCCTCACAGAGCAAGATTAAGATGAAAGAGATTCAGTGAGCCCCATGTTACTCTCTGAGAATTACTTAATTTTATTGTTGAGGTACCCTGGAAAAAGCAACTGAAGGAACTGGGCTTCTTTTGGCTCAGAGTTTGGATACTTTCTATCACAGTGAGGAAGGCAGGGCAGATAGCCCTGCCTTTCAGGCTGCAGGAGGTCTGAGCCCCCATGCATCCAGGAATTTCTGTACCCAATTCAACAGATACCCAGAGACCCTCGTGGCAGGTGCTGTGCAAGGCTTTTCTTGTGATAGTTGTTCACTTCAGTGTTGGGAGAATGACAGGTGCACTGGATCCCACAGTGCCCTAGTCACCTTCATGATTGTGAACAAAGGTAGAAAGAACAGCATTTAGATGCTTAGTTATATTCTGCAAGCACAACCAGGTTGAAGTAAAAGTACATACAGAATCACTACCCAGAAAGGGTGGAAATCAAGGCTCTTATTTTTATTTGAACACACACACACATTCACACATGTACATACATACATACATACATATATAAATACATACATACATATAATGTTTAGCATGCTGCCAAGTTTTCCAATATGGAAGAATAATCATGAATGAATTGTGAAGAGCCAAGTCTTTATCAGTGGATGCATTTCCAAAACTGATTCGTCACCAAAAGACATTTGAAATGAATCGTGTACTCAACATTGACTAATATTATTTTTCCCATGCAGTTTAAATGATATTTAAAATATGATTTCCTAACTATCTTTACTTGGATATGAGAGCATCAGATCTGGGCTTTGCTCTCTGAATCCTATGGGCATTGTGCTCTCTTTGACTGGGACTTAAACAGAAGTGAAGAAAGAACAGTTTGCTTTTGGCAGAGCTTGGCTGTGTTCTGAGGGTCACCAGCTATAAATCCAGCCTCCCTAGGGTTCAAAAATCAACACTCCCCCTTCTTGTACTCAAGTGAGTGATATGACGTTGATAAATTGCTTGAATGTGAGTGCCCTGAGCACTGGCGTGATGAATTATGTTGTTCAGGCCATGACCACAGATTCGCTATTGTCAGTCTGTGATATTCAGTATTGACAATATTCATAAATAGCCTTCTGCCAATTTTGATCTCAGCTTTGCATATTAAATTCTCTGCCTATAGGCCATGGCTCTTGGTTCTTAGACAACTCTGTTTTTTAACTAAGTTCATGTAGATAATCAGCCTTTTGTTTCTTCTGTTCCCTCCTCATTAAGACGGTGTGAGGTGTGCTTAGTTCTACACAGTAAACACTGTCGTACTTCACAGAAACTGTTAAAATAATAATTATTAGTCTTTTTCACTAAATCTGCAGTAGTAACAGCTTATCCTACAGTGGCTTAATTGGGTAATTATTTGGTGTTTGAAAAGCATTTTGAACAGAATATTGGTAAATATTGTTGTTAATTTAATGCTCTTTTGTGTAATTAAAAGCCATGCCTCCACAAAATCTTCAGTACTATTGAGAATCAACTAAGATTTCTATCCTGATGTTGCTTACTATTAACTCTGTATACAAACTATATATGTACTGATCTTTAAATCATTCTAAGTATTTTCCTGAACTCTCAAATCTATCTCTCACTCACCCCATCACACTGCTAGCACATCTGAAAAGTTAAATGCTGTCAGTCTTGTTTCTAAAAGTCTACAGGCCTCACCCCAGTTCTGGCCAGTTCCCATAATACCACCGACCCTTACATTATGTGGTAGCTGTTTATCTTGCAAATTAACTTCCTGGTTTACTTTGTCTAGGGTCAGGCCTTCAACTCCCACCTGATGCCATCAAAATCTGTCACATTTTGTTACACTGAATGACACAGACTGGCCTGCCTTTCCTACAACATCACCACTCCATTTATAGAACTCTGGACCTCCAGGAATAATAGCTAAAGGGCTTTTCTGTAGTTTAGATTAGATGGCCCCCATTATTGGACTGCATTTGTTTGTTCATTTTATCATAACAAAATATTACAAACTGGGTGGCTTAAAAAACAGAAATGGATTTTCTCACAGTCAAGAGATTGCAAGTTCAAGATCCAATCAGCTGGACTCTCTTCTCCTGGGGCCACTCTCTTTGGCTGGCAAGCAGCCATCTTCTTCCTGTATCTGTGCATTGCACCCCTCCCCCTATGCACGTCTGCATTCTGATACCTTCTTATGAAAACACCCAGTCCTGTTGGGTTAGTAATACCTTGGCAACCTCGTTCAGCAAGGTTCCTCTGTAAGACCCTTTCCACAAGCAGTCTTGTTCTGAGGCACTGTGGGTCAGAAATTCAAAGGCGTGGATACTGGGGGACAGGATAATTCCAGTGTACTATGGTAATGGTTTTGTGAAATGACCACTTTTAGAGTAATTTTCTTTATCAAATGTGAGCTGCTAAGTGATTAATGCAAGTCCCTGGAGTGTACTTTATTCAAGAACTTCTCTTGAATGTTATTTGAAAAGAAATTTTAAGCCTGTAACTTAACAATGAAATAATTAGATAAAAATGAAACAACATTATTTAGTGAATTAGGCAGAATTTATTAGACAGCCAAAATATATAGAGTCAACTTTCTACCTTAGCAACCATTCAATTTTTATTTTATTTTATTTTTTTAGTAATTTGCAAGCATTTTTTTTTATCCAAGAATTTTCTCTAAACCAAATATGCTGTTGGGCGAATAGTAAATTCTAGCCCAGGTTGGGCCTAAGTAAATAAATAGAAAATAAAAGGAGGAAAAGGAAGCAGATGATATGTGTAGCCCTCGGTGATACAAGGTAAGATACTTACGAGCCTGAATGAGATGAAGTTTGCATGCATATGTTAGCTAATTCTCACACAAGAACGATGACTTTAGTTCCCTGATTGTCAGTTTTCGTTTCCGACTTGATTGAATGTGGGATCACCTAGTAGGCATACAAGCGGTTTTTTTCCTCTGGGGGAATTTCCCAAGAGATTTAAGTGGGGATGACTCACCCTGAATGTGGGCGGTGCCATCTCTTGGCCTGGGATCGCACACAGGAGACAGTGAGTTGAGCACCAGCAGCCTTCTCTCTCTGCTTCCTGATTGCAACACAATGAGACCAGCTGCCTCACGCTTCTCCCGGCATGCCTTCTCCACCATGACGGGCTGCACCCTCAAACCGTGAGCCAGAGTAGTTTCTTACTCTTTGTCATTCCTCCTGGTCGGGTCTCAACCATGAAGAGTGTAATGAGTACACACTACCAGCTGTTCCACCTAGAAAGCACCACTGGAACCTTTGGGTAAGGAGGCCTTTCATAGCCAAATGTGTCTGCTTATTTCCTAGCATACGCTATGTCCATAACTTCCACAACTCAGTACTCTTCTGCTAGCTTTCCAGAGTCTTGGGATGTGGTTTCTTGAATTCAGTCTTTTACTTAGCAGCCTGTTCATTCACCACCATCCCAACCATTGAGCTTTCTGCCTGGGGCTATATCTAAAAACTACCCTCTGCTGTAGCAAGTGCAGTCTTAGAGGTTGACGTTAGGCAAGAGTGTGTTCTTCAGAGGGGTGGTTTTTCTGAGGCGCAGTCCCTTCTGTCATTTGCAGTGTATTCAAGTTCTCCCACATGTAGAGGGAAACTCCCTCTGAACCTCACTGGTCTGTTTCTCATGCTTGATGTAGGCTTCTATTGATTTCTATGCTGCTTTAAACTTGACTCATTACCACTCAGTCAAGCACGTTTTCAAGGGTGGTCCTCTTTCTCCTCTCTACTAAATATCTTATAGCAATTCAGTTCCATAGTAATGTAGGGTCTTCTACTTCAACTACTGGCACTACTGAGACTTTGATGTGCTATTGATGAGGCAGAAGGGGAAGGCTCTTGCGCTCAGTATTGCAATGCCACCAGCTTAGTCACCCTTCATTCTCCCCAGCAGGATCTGTCTACTCTTTGTTTATAAGTCTATGGGGTAGACAGAGGAAAATAGTTCAAAGTAACAGTTCCAGGTGTAAATTGCTTTTCTTGAAGAGTCTGTAGATTTCTCTTGCTCTATTAAATTTCTTTTAACCATTAGACTTGTGCCATATGTAAGAACATCCTCAATTTTGTACAGTGAGGATCTTCATGAGCCTACGGTACTACTTGTCCTTTCTATATGGTTAAGAATTATTGGAATTTTGCAATATGTTATTGAAAATATGATACAATATAATGACATTGTAGGATATGCGTGTGTGAAAGAATATTTGCATTTTATTACATTTTTGTTTGTAACACCCTACCCAAAATAAGTTAACATTATTTATTACTTTCAATGCAGTTGTTTCACAGCATTTTTATATTTTGCTTAATTCTTTCTCTTTGATTTTGTTTTTGGTGCTGGGGATCAAGTCCAGGACTAAAGCTACCACTGTGTTATACTCTCACCCTCAGACACTATAGAAAATTCTTGTATGTAGTTTCTGTACAGAGAATGATGGACAAAACTTTGGAGTTTTAGTCTATAAATATTACAAAGCTTAATAAGTAACTCTATTGTGTCTGACAATAATGTCTTAATCCATATTCGTTAAACCATATATCATATTTATGTCTTTAAACAAACATCATTTAAAATAATGTCCACAATTATAGGATCAATAAACAGGTCCAAGAGTTGAAATTGGATAATAGCTTTCTCTGCCCAGACAGAAGTCAAGATCATATTTCTGATGAGTTAGGGGCAATGTTGGTAGTTACTTCTGTAACAGACTTGAAAATGAACCTTATAAGATGTTGTAGACATGTTGACAGTCTGAATTTTCACAAACAATGCAAGTTTTACCCATTCTAATGAAACTGAGTTCATTGTCCTATCACCTTCAAGAGAATTTATTATTCCTATATGTTGTTTGTCAGCCAATCCACTATTTAACTATGGCTTTACCTTAATATATATGAATTGCAACACAATTGTGCTTATAATGTATTTTCCTGGAATAGAATGAACTTAATACTTGATTAAACCATTTTAAAATGCCCATGTATCTCCTAATGTCAATTCAAACCAGCAATAAGAAATATATCAAACATTGTTTCAAACATTCATAAAACATTAACAAAATCCAAGTGGATTAATGTATTGACTTTTTAAAACTGTACATCACTGTCCACTAAATAATAAAACGTTTATTGGTTGTTTGACAGCAAACCTTCAGAATAGTTTCTGTGTTTCTACTACAATCATTAGAAATTGCTGTTAAACTGTGTGTCCATACACATGTACATAGTAGATCATGGATCACTTTCACAGTTACTTAGGAAATAATAGTATTGACTTGCTTCCCTGGAATGTCTTAGTTGAGGGCTAATGGAGCTGTCATTATATGTACCTTCTGCTTCATTCTTACGAGCAGTGTAAAAGATAACTGATACTTAACAGTCTGGAACTTCTGGGTCGTAAAGCCATTTGATTTTGTTCATCTGTTAGTAATGTGTGGTTTACATACTGTAAAAGAAGAATTTTAGGGAAAGCATTAGTAGGCTTTTTATTTCTTGTAGAGAAGATTTGTAGTTTCCTACTACATATATATCTATTCTCTCTGTCTCTGTCTTTGTTTCACTCTCTGTCTGTCTTGCTCACCATCTCTCTCTCTGTCTCCCAGTCTCATTCTCTCTCTCTTTCTCTCTCTCTCTCTCCTTCCCTCCCTCCCTCCTTCCCTCTCTCCCTTCTCTCTCTCTCCCTCTCTCTGTCTTTCATATATATATGTCAGTCATATATATATATGACTGACCTGGAACTCTATATGCATCAGGCTGATACCCCAATTGTCATTCTTTCAGCATTCAAATGGTGAATTTGCAGAATATTGCCATTCTTTCAGCATTCAACTATTGAATTTGCAGAATAGCTGTGGAAGCCACATATGTAACACCTCTCTAGATACCACTCTAGAACTTGGATCTAGAAGACACTTTATGGATCACCTTATTCAACTTTTCTATTTTGCTCGTGAAAAAAGACTGTGGTCCACAGACTGGTTTGCCCAAAGGCAAGGTGTTAGTATAGCAATGTCCTTTTTGATATTTATGCAGTTGGTAAAGCTCTAGCTTATATTCCTCTTGGGAAAATTGTGATGTCTTCAGAAAACCATTCTTTTCCTAATCTGTGTCCATTTTCCCATATTGATTGGTTGTGCTGCTAGTTTTATTTCAACTTGACACAAGCTAGAGACACTGGAGAAGAGGGAGCTTTGATTAAAAAAAAAAAAACTTGTTTTCATAAGATTGAGCTATGGGCAAGCCTGTAAGGTATTTTTTTTTAAATTAGTGATCAATAAGAGAGGGCCAAGCCCATTGTGGATGGGGCCATCCTTGGGCTAGTGATCTTAAGTTCTATAAGAAAGCAGCTGAGAAAGCCATGAGGAGCAAGCCAGTAAGCAGCAGCCCTCCATGTCCTTTGCATCAACCCCTGTTTGAGTTCCTGTCTTGATTTCCTTCGATGATGAACAGTGATATGGAAGTGTAAGGCAAATAAACTCTTTCCTCCCCAAGTTGCTTTGGTCATGGTGTTTCATCACAGGGATTGAATCCCTAACTAAGTTGAAAGCAGCTTTTGGTAACATTCAAGATATTTTATAACTATCATTTAATATGTGTTATATACTATAACATTTTGGAAGGGGGAATTCACCTAATAAATCAAGAATTATTTCCATTGCTTTCAGGATTCTTTAATGAGATGACAAAATTGAATATTTTTCTAAATGGCAAAATATATATAACAATTATAATTTCTCCTCTTATATCAAGTATACATGGCTTTAAACATCCTAAACTTTTTATTTGAGAATTACAGTTATTTATTTATTATGTGGGTATATCTCTGTGTTTGAGCATTCCATGACTTGCAGTGGACATCAGAGAGCAACTTTAGTAGTCAGTTCTGTCCTACCATGCAGATCCTGGAAGTCGAACTCATGTCCTCATGCTTGGTGGCAAGGACCTTGACTCACTGAGCTATCTTGCTAGTCCCCAAAATTATTGATTTTTTTTTAAATCCTGCAGTCATATCTAGTAGTAGAACAAATGATAAAAACTGATAACCAAATGTAATAAAGGCACATTTTATACCAGTACATCATGGAAAATGCATGAGATAAATTTACTGGAAAGAATAAGCCAGGAAATGAAATTTAATTTCATAGGAAGCCTAAACAAGACCCAAAGCAGTCTAGAGTGGTGAGAGCTGTAAAGACTTTACCTATGAAGATAAAAATAACTTCAGGAAGGACAGCTAATTCTGTTTATGTAATCGGTTTATATTGCTCTAAAGCTCGTTGGTAAAAGTAGCTTTGAGTACTTAGAGAATATATCTTTATCCTTTCTGTGTTCCAATTAAAAAAGTGTTATTGCTTCTTTTTGGAAACTAGAGCCTTGGAGTAATTTTGAGGTCTTCCGGGTGTCCACAGTCCCTGAAAGGGAAGATTAGACACCACTGTTGGTCAGAATGCTGCACTGTTCCATGACCAAGAAGACAAGCAATAATCTGAGGCACTGACAGTTGGTAACTTCTCTGCTGTTAATGTCATCAGAGAATACATCTCTCAAATCTGTTCCCTGTGTTTTCAGACCCACAGTGGCTCTGAAACCCAGCACATCCTTTCCAGTCAAGTTAATTTATTCACCCATCCATAAACATTTATAGAATGTCTGCTTTGGGCCAGGCATGGTGCTAAGTGCTGCAGTGATGTTCTCACTTCAACATTGAGCAGGGAAGATTCTTCATGAGTTATGAGAATCTGTTTGCAATTCTCCTGTGGGATCCCCTGAGAATATGAGGAGATTAGAGGCCCCTCCAATGAACACAATATCCTGCCAGTCCCTGCTATGTGTGCCATTTGTCATTGACACAGTGACAGTCATTTTACACCGTGGTATCGACTATGGAAGCCAAGGAGACTAATGGGGGGATGGGCAGCATTTTTCTCCATGAGACTTTATTTTTCTTGGTGCTTGATCTGATGCTACATGAGGAAAGCTGTTTCTTCTTGACCTAGCATTCCAGAACAGTGCCATTTCCTTTCTCTGCATAGAAAACACTAGAGGAAGAAAAGATTAAAGAGTTTACCTGGTCACTAGAAAACCCAAATAACACTGTTACACCATCTGGAGAGGGAGGTCATCCTAGCTGGATAGCCAGGTTGTGTGTATGTGTGTCTGTGTGTGTGTGTGTGTGTGTGTGTGTGTGTGTGTGTGTGTGTGTGTGGTATGTATGTATGTATGTATGTGTGTATGTGTGTCTGTGTGTGTGTTATGTATGTATGTATGTATGTGTGTATGTGTGTCTGTGTGTGTGTGTGGTATGTATGTATGTATGTATGTATGTATGTGTGTGTGTATGTGTATAAAATAAAAGTAAAGAATGAGGGAGAGAATAGTTTACTCCATTCATTCATTCATTCATTCATTCATTTAATGTGCTGGTCTATAGCTGTCTTTGGCTCCTTTGTGTGTTCTCTCTTCCACCTTCTCCACCCCTTTTTTTACTACCCTTTTAACCCGCTAATGCTAGGTAGGTAAGAAAAAAGAGAGTGGCAAGGGGGGGGGGTTAGACTACTTTCTGCTGATTAGGAGCATCAGGTTTCTTGGGGCAAGTTTGATCTTTGCAGCCAGAATATCTAATTTTTTCTTCTTTCTTCTTTGTTCATGACTACTTAACCAAACTGCTAAACAATCAACAAACAGCCTACACCACCTCTGGGGCCGTAGCGTTGATATACCCTGTGAAAAGTCCCCAGAATGCCAAACATCACAGAAACTATCTACAGGTGGCAGAACCATGCCTCTGCTAGAGCACGAGGCAAATCATAGTCAACTACTGCAGACTATCCAAAGCAGCCCTGTATTCCAACACCTGGGATAAAAATGAAAACATAATATTATTATAATTATAATATAAGATATAACAGAAGACATATTATTCTGTGATTTTTAAAGAAACCAAAATTCTCACCACATATGTGTGTGTCCCAGAGTGTTGAATATTCACCATGTGTACACAGAAGCCTGTGGAGGTCAGTAGCAGGAAACAGGAGTTACTGTCAGTTATGAGCTTCTTGTGGATGCTGAGAACCAAGCCTGAGCCCTCAGTAAGAGTAGTACATCTTCTTCAGCACTGAGTCATCTCTCCAGCCCTAGCTCATCTCTTTTGAACAACCCATCATCTTAGAAACTAACCTACTCCTGGGACATGCAATTAATCCTCACAGCTCAGCTGTCATTCGTTCCCTCATAGAATTGTCCTGATCCAGTCTCTCCAATAAGAACCCCAATCCTCAAGGTCTCAAGCTCCCTTACATACTGTTATATGTGCCTCAATATGAGTCTTCAGCCCACAGCACTCCTTAGAAGCCCTAGGGTATGTATTCTGCTAGAGTTCTTTTCTCTTCCTGGAATTAATGAATACAAAGGGACCATCCAGATGCTCATTTCCTGCCACGATGCTTGTGCTTGCTACACTCAACTCATTTCCTAGTTATTTGCCATTTCTTCTAGTTGGGGATGTACCTCAGTGATGGAGCCATTGCCTAGCAGGCCAAAAGCCTTGGGCTCCATCAACACTGCAAAGAACAGCAATGAAGTTTTCAGTAAATCTCAGGCAGTCACTTCAGAGTACATCCTTTGTCATGAAAGCATCCATTGAACATCAGATTAAGTTGCAAACTCCTTGTAGACAGGAACCATGTTTACTTTTACTTTGTCTGCCAGAAAAGTACTGATCTAGTTTATTACTGCTGCTTGAGCCCTGACAAACAAACCTTAACATCTTAGGAAATGACAAATAGTCAAGGGTTGTCTGATGGCCTTGTTGTGGAATGCGCTGCCTTTGGAGAAGGTGGACGTCATGATGTTGAGTGACACTCTTTCCTTCTCAAGCTCTTATATCACAATGACTTGGCTCCATCATAATTAATCTTGTGTGGCAATGCAGTGACGATGAGATGATTTCTCTGGAGGATCTATGGTAATACTATTAAAATGCTCTTACCATGTCAGAATGATTGCCGCGGAGCATGCGGGGACTGTGCTTATGTGATTATGATATTATAGCGATGGGCGATTACCATAGGAAACTACTAATTCAACCCTGCAGGGACTTGCATTATGAAGCCATTATAACATGAGATTATAATGACACAATAACTTGGATGCACATTCGTGATGTGAAAACTAAAAGCTAATTGGAATGCAAGTACCATTTCCATTAAATTGTAATTAAACACTGAGAGCAATGCTTGTTTAAATTTGAGATGGAGACATGCAATTCAGAAAGGAAAACTGCAGGCTTTAAAAAAAAAGCATGTTGGGCATAAGCTTAAAAAATGTTTAGGAGCCGTTCTCAGCTGTATCTCTTAGTACTAACTGCATGGAGCGACTTCTCTCAGAAAGCATCATCAAGAGCTGGGACCAAGCATCCAATCCAAGGTACTGCCTCCAGTTGCCATGGTGTCACCACCAGCCACTCACATTCCCAACTCCCTTGTTTCATTTCTACTGCGGACATCATACTTTATTTTGCCAAGAGAGTAAAGCAATCTATTTTTTTTCACAGAAAATGTGTTTGTTTATACTTACTATTTTGTGATCTTGGGGATTGCACCCAGGATCTCATGCATACTAGGTAGGTGATCTGTAGCCCCAAAGTAATCCATGTCTGAAAGAGGTAAGAACAAAGGAGAAAAGGAGTTGTTCTTTTTTTTTTTTTTAATTGCTTTAAAAAGATCCCATCCTGAGGCTGGACAGACTGCTCAGTGATTAAGAGTGGTTTAAGAGTACTGACTGTTAAAAGAGGTGATGAATTTAAAAGAGAACAAAGAATGATAGATACTATGTGAGGGAATGGATGGAGGAATGAGAAGTGGGAAATGATGTAATTATAGTATAATACCCCAAAATAAAAGAAGTGTTCTTTTAAAGTTAAAAAAAAAAAAGAGTACTGACTGTACTTCCAGAGGACCCAGGTTCAACTCCCAGCACCCACATGGAAGCTCATAACTGTCTGTAACTCCAAGATCTGACACCTTCACACAGACATAATGCAGGCAAAACACCAATGCACATAAAATAAATTTTTTCTTTAAATAAATGAGGCCCGAGATTGAGCTCAGTGATACAGTGTGAGCTTAGCTGGGAAATTGGTCTCCTGCTTTTCTGAAGCTGAGGACTGAACTCAGGACCTTGCGCTGCCTAGGCAAGTGATCTCCCATTGAGCTAAATCCCCAACATCTAAATAATTAGTTTTTTTAAAAAAAAAATCCCACCCCCAGTGATGATTAACATCCCACCTCCAGTGATGACTCCCACCCACCCTACTTCTGGAGATGGAACCCAGGAATTTTTTCATGCTAAACATGCATTTTATACAGACATTCCCTCACAGTCATGTGTTCTATGCCCAATATCCTCACCTTTGTTCAAAAATTTGCATTTGTAACACTTTTATAATATAATTATTTATTCCTTCCCACCCTTTCCTGTTGTGAAGTCTATTTCTTATCCAAGAGAATCCAGTCAATAGGTTCTTGTTTGTTTGTTTTTTAAAAGGTCAGCTCAAGCTAGACCATTTTGCATGTCACCGGGGAAGCCACATTTTACTGTTAGCAAATGATATATATATATTTTTTTTTTTTTTTGGCGGAGCTTCTGCTCTGTTACAGAAGAAATACAAGGCAGATTCTTTAGGGTGCATCTGTAACAACAAAGGTGCTTACTTAAATCCACAACAGGTACTTACTTAACGCTGCCTCCTGCTTAGTGATGGCACCTGTGAGGAGGCGCTGACTTCTAATTTGGTGTCAACTCATACTTGTTACATGGCTTAGGTCAACACAAAACCAGAATACAGAAAAACAGGAAAACTGAGGAGCCCCAGAGCCTCTCAGACGCGCCGCTGCATTAGCTCGTTCTGGTGCTCTAAGGACATAGAGACGCTTCTCGCTACTCATTCCTAATTATGACTCCGACTGGTTATTGCTTCTTGGTTTAAATATAGTTGAGATGGGCTTTTGTTGTTAAGCGTTTAGTTTGCATTTAGCTATCCTGTATGCTTTAGGGTTGTTTTTATTATTGCTTCTTGCAACAACCAAATTAAGTAGGTGAGTCTAAATTACTGAAGTCCCTGTTTTTATAATTAGGATAACACAACAGGGCTAGCCAGTGACTGCCTCACAGCACCCCAAGAGCAGCACAGCTGTGATTTGAGTGTCATAGCGGTGTTTCGACAGCAATAAATGCTGTTTTCTTTAGAGTAGCACTTCCATATTAAAGAAGACCACGGGAACTCATTGTGACAGTCATAGCAGATGTTTCTATAGCTTAATAAAAAAGAGTATGAGGCTGAGAGGTTGAGAGACTTGGTTCTGGTTTAGATTACTGGATCTTTGAAAGAGCAAGGATCAAGTTTTCATATATGTAAAACAAAGACATGGAATTGAAATACCCTCATAGTCCCTTTCAGCTTAAAAACTCTTGAGCACATAACATTTAAGGTTGATTGAAACTTAGATACCATCATTGTAAACACAGATTTTTTTTAAAATACACAATAAAAATATCCAATATTTTTGTTACTTTAAAATCATTGATCTAAATTCAAAACCATGCTTTGCTTGGATGGCATTTCAGCATTTGACTGTTTTGGCAGTGGATTTGGATTTGTGATTTGACTTAAAATAACTTTTTTTTATTCAAGAAACATAGTAAAATTCTTAAAGTTACAGATATAAATCAAATCCAAAAAAGAGATTAAAATTAGAGTCCTTAGGTATTTTGGCGATTTTGATAAAGTGTATTATAAACTATAACTAAAGGAACTTTCTCTTTAGCATTTAAGAATATAGCTAAATATTTATGTTCGGTAATAAAAATAAATAAATATATGAGCCTACAACATCTTAGGAAGCAGTAATAAAGATGCACAAGATAAGGTACTGTGCTCAACGAACCTTTCTTTTTTTTTTTTTTTTTTTTTTGGTTTTTCGAGACAGGGTTTCTCTGTGTAGCCCTGGCTGTCCTGGAACTCACTTTGTAGACCAGGCTGGCCTCGAACTCAGAAATCCTCCTGCCTCTGCCTCCCAAGTGCTGGGATTAAAGGCGTGCGCCACCACCGCCCGGCTCAACGAACCTTTCAAGATTTCACTTTTGTGTGCACGCGTGTGTGAGTATGTCTCTGTGTGTATATGTGTGTGAGTCTGTGTGTGTGTCTTGTGTACATGTGTCTGCATGTGTGTGCACGTGTGTCTCTGTGTGTATATGCATTTGTGTCTGTGGGAATGTCGGGTGTGTGTGTGTATGTGTATGTGTGTGCATGTACATGCATGTGTGCCTCTTGTGTATATGAGTGTGTGTATGCCTTATTTGTATGGATATGTCTCTGTGTGTGCACATGTGTGTGCATGTGTGTATATATGCATGTGTCTGTGTGTCTTGGGTGCATGTGTCTGTGCATGTGTGTCTCTGTGTGTATATGCATTTGTGTCTGTGGGAATGTCGGGTGTGTGTGTGCATGTGTGTGCACGTGTGTCTCTGTGTGTATATGCATTTGTGTCTGTGGGAATGTCGGGTGTGTGTGTGTGTATGTGTGTGTGTGTGCATGTACATGCACGTGTGCCTCTTGTGTATATGAGTGTGTGTATGCCTTATTTGTATGGATATGTCTCTGTGTGTGCACATGTGTGTGCATGTGTGTATATATGCATGTGTCTGTGTGTCTTGGGTGCATGTGTCTGTGTGTGCATGTGTGTGTGTGTGTGCATGTGTGTGTGTGTGTGTGTGTGTGCACTCGTGCATGTGCACACATATACTCCAACTACAATCATGCAGTCAGTGCCTAGGAGAACAGAAGAGGGCCTGAATCCCCTGACTGGAGTTACAGGTGGTTGGAAGCCACCAAGCTTGGATGTGGGAACCAAACTCTGCTTTTCTTGAGTAACAGGGAAGCATTTTTATCTGCTGGGCCATCCCTACCCCATAGACAAATCTTTCTAACAGACTTGGTGTCCTTTATGTTTATGGGAAATGGCTCACAATTCTCTTTTGGGACTTTAAGGGAGCTATTGGTCTGATAAAGTAGTTTGGGGCCTTAATTTTCTTCATAAGATGCTGAGTTGCTTTATACAAGATTATATATGACAATTGCTCATAAGTGTGCTCTTCAGAGCCTGAATTAGGATTGACACCAGCATAACAGGGTAGGAAGTAAAAGGACTGACTTGTTCAGTTTTCTAGTCTGCAGTACACCATATTTTCTGTTGCTGTAGCAAAGTACATGAAAGTGGGTGATTTGCACAGAAAATAAATCTACATAGCTTGTACTTTTGGAGGTTCAATAGCAGCCAGCTGGTGATGGCACATGCCTTTAATTCTAGCACTTGGGATGCAGAGGCAGGTGGATTTCTGAGTTCTAGGCCATCCTCTTCTACAGAATGAGTTCCAGGACAGCCAGGGATATACAGAGGAACCCTGTCTTGAAAAACAAAAACAAAAACCAAAAGTTTTGGAAGTTCAAAAGCATGGCTCCAGGATCTGCTTGGTTTGGGTGTGGGTCCGCATGACTGTTGCATTATCATGTGTGCTATCATGACATCATTGTAACTGGGAAAGGTCCCTAGTGAGAGAAAACCAGAGAGACTAGGAAGGTGCCAGGTTTACTCATTGACACAATCATCATATACCAACTAACCTAGATCCTAAGAGAACTCCCCACAATGAGTCAATTATTTTCACTAGGTTCCATCTCTTTAAGGCCATGCTACTTCTCACATTGGCATAATGAGGACCAGATTCCTAATTCATGAAACTTAGGGGGATGTATTTAAACCGTAGCCAAGCCATGCCATAGTCTTTCCAACATTTAGCCCTACAATCTGTACTGCATTTGCAACAAAATCTAACCCTACCCCTAATACAACCCTTGGGATCAGGGAGTACACACTCATCTCCCTGGAACTGAAATTAACATGAGATATAGGGAGGACAAGAATTTCTCTAGACAGATGAAGTCATACAAGCTACCTGTGCTGTGGAGTCTAAGTTGACTGGATTGAAAATTGTTTTGGTGGTGGATAGAGCGTACTGCTAGGGGTGTCTGCATGGGCCTTTAGGGTGATGATACAGCTTAAGGACTTTGATGTAATGAGTGGATTGATCCCTTGTTGGATTCCTACCATAATGCTATTAATGGGTGATGGGAAAATGTAGGAAGTGGGTCGTAATGGGAAGAAGTTACACACTGTGCCCTGCTTTGTATGTGCTCCTTCCCCTTCAATGCAACACAGGAAGAATAGTCTCTGCCACATGCTCTGCCATAATGATGTGCACCTAAGTGCACAGGACCAGGAAACCACGGAGGGAGTCCTCTGAAATCATGAGTCAAAATGAATCTCCACTCCTGTAAATTCTGTCTGGTATTTTGTCATACTGGGGAAAAAAAAAGGTACATAAGACACTTTCCATAAGCAATTAATCAAAGCTGATAGGTTGTGTACCACATGTTGGGATTCATGTTCTGTGTTTCTTTTCCAAGAGTAAAATGATGTGTATTCTCTTTGGCACACATTTTAGGTCTTTATTAATAAGTGTTGGTCGCCTCTCAAAAGACAAGCCTCACAGGTTGTGCTTGTGATACTATTTTTGAAGGTCTCCCAGGGGATGCTTCCAGAGCCCTCAGCAGTGTGCTCTGCCTTTAGTGAAAATGGACTGTAGCTCCTCACCCTTGTCTGAACAAGAACTCCATTTCCTCATTGCTGAAATGGGAGCAATGATAAGAGGGTTTCATCTCAAAGCGCATCCTGTGGTCTAGTCTTCCACTCTTGGGTACTTTTCCGTGACTCACCTTCATTCCTTTCCTGCTTGCTCTGGACATTAGGAGAGTTAATTAAAGTGTGCAGGAGTATAGTAAGCTCTTCAGGGAAACCCCTAAAATTATTGTAAATAACTGTTTTGATGCTCAGTAAGCTCTTAAAGGCAATGAAACTCGCTATATAGAAAGCTGGGGTCATAATACAGTTTTATGAAAATACACTCATTCATCCAATGCTATAATGACGAGTGGGTTTTCAGTTCAGAGTTGAATCACTTAGAACCCTGAGTTCAGAGTTGAATTACTAGGAATTTTCTGGCCATTCTAAGTAACCACTAAGTAACATGTTTCAGAGATCACTTAAGCAGCCAAGTAATACTGGTTTGAGGCAGCTTTTAAGATTTAGCAGTTTGTTCTTATATGATAATCATCTTAACACTTTTTCATGTTACTGGAAAAAGAAGACGGTGCTCATCCAAGCCAGTATGTACCCTGAAATGTTGCCCCCGGGGTATAAGACAAATCCTTTAGTGTCTTTTCCTAACTTGCCACTCCTGCCTTCTTCTCTCCAAGCACTCAGTCCATGCCCTACACTGCCATTTGGTTGTCGTTCCAACACAGGGCTCATCTTTGGGCCGTGCCCATGGGTCATTGGTTTTCATAATGAACCAGGCATGCAGTCCATGTGTGAGGCCTTCTAGGCTGCTTGAAAATCCTGATATGCCTTTATGCACTCATGCCAGTTTCCTCCTCCTCCTCCTCCTCCTCCTCCTGGAAGCCCTCTGGGTGCCTCTCATGTTGGTGATTGTTGCCCAGGCACACCTAACATGGAATCTGCCTTGCACCTCCTTCCTGATGTCAACATACTGCACCATTTCATGAATATCTTATTAATATAAAAAACCAATTAACTTCTCATTGGTGTTTGCCATGTGCCTGCACTGTACCATAGGTGCCATGGCTTCTGAATGGTGAGATTATCACCCTCATCTTCATTTTCCTTAATATCGTCCATTGGACATGGGAAATCCTTAGCAAACATCTGCTCCATGGAGTTGAAATGCATTCAGGTAAAAATTGTTAAGTGTCTGGAAATCCTGGCTTCCTCATGTTTTCGCTTCCTAGATGGTCTTAGGTGTCAAGTTATCTGCTATAAATTATAGCGCGACCTCCTACTATCTTAAGACTAGCAATGGTTGATGATAAGCCTACAAAGATAGCCTAATACTAAAGAGATATTATGCCTAAAATACATGCCATTGG
Source organism: Tokudaia tokunoshimensis (assembly GCA_036184795.1). Taxonomy (NCBI): domain Eukaryota; kingdom Metazoa; phylum Chordata; class Mammalia; order Rodentia; family Muridae; genus Tokudaia; species Tokudaia tokunoshimensis. Next base: position 66,113,681 of record BTHU01000022.1, on the reverse strand, counting down.
AATGGAACTAAAAGATAGGAAATATAAGTCTAAATATCAGCTCTTTGCTTGTTGAGTGCCTACCAGCTGTCAATCACAGTTAGAGCTCAGCACTGGTATCTGCAGATCCAAGAGCAGGAATGGACTTCTAGTAGTTATCAAAGTAAGGCTAGTTTCAAGTCTCTCCCTGGCATCAAGCATGCCATGAGGTTTGTCTAACAGTTGTCTAGTTAGGAAGCAGACAAGCTCCAAGATCAAGAGATCAAGGGCTAGAAGAAGGCTGGCAGGGTCTCTAAGGCTCCCAACTGTGTCTCTGAAACATTTTTCTCTATAACTGTGCTGCTTTATTCTTTTTGTGCACCAAATTGGCTCAACCTACTTAAAACCATGTAGCTGCGACTGATTCTCTATTAAACTTTCAATCAGCTAAACAGAGTAGCGAAACTCAAGCCTTTTCAATCTCATCTTCAAATTAAAGGATGTGGGAAGATTTTGTAAGGAGTATCTTTTAATACACAGTTGTGCAGTTGAATCTGTGATTCATGGAAAACTTTCAAAATTAAACTGACTCAAAAAGATACTAATGTGCATGGTCTAGGTTCAATACATTGAAAAACATCAATCTAGGGTCATTTGGGAAATGGCTTAGTCAGTACAGTGCTTGCTGTGGAATCATGAAGCCCCAAATTCAAACCCTACCACTCACATAAAGCAGCCAGATATGGTAGCACAGACTTGTAATCACAGGGTTAGGAATGTAGAGACAGACAGATCCCCAAGGCTTACTGACTAGCCAGTCTGGTCTAATCAGTTAAGTCTCAGGTTCACGGAGAGACCCTGTCTCAAAGACTAAGGTAGAGAATGATGGAGGAAGATCCCCAGCATCAACCTGCAAGCATGCCCACCCCCACCTGAATGCACACACCAAATGTAAGCCTAAAAGTCAAGGTTCCATTTTCCTCTTTGTAAAGTAATCACTGGCCAGACACCACCACTGAGACTTTCCTTGGTTTTTGTGCTTTTCTGGGTTACAGTTGGCTTTCACTAACTTTAGTTGGGAATCAAGATGAAGTCATTTACTGTTATTTTTAAGTGTACAAAAGTCAAGTATCCCTATATAGTATTGTGTGGGGCATAGAAGAATGAGCTAGAAAGTTGTGTTCACTGTCTTCCAAGAACTTAGAGTGTGAAGATACAGGCAAATTGAAGAAACAAACATGATTTTAAAATCTGTCACCAGAAACTGATAGAAAACAGTTTCCATTCTTTTAATTAATTTTCAACATGATTTGGAGAATTCATGAAATTTTCAAAAGGAGGAATCTGTTACCTGAGAATTCTCTATTATAAGATTCATATTAAATACTCACTCTAGGAAAAAGCATACTCTCTTATTAACAATCTTCGACATCTGTGAACTATATATGTTGGAGGGTTTTTTTTGTTTAGTTAGTGCTTTTGCTTTGTTTTGCCTTATTTGATTTTGAGATAGAGTCTTGGGTATAGGTATAGATCAGGTTGCCAAGGCTGGCCTCAAACACAAGACAGTCCTCTTGCCTTGCCAACTCAAGTGTTAGGATTATAAGAACAAGACACCACAATCAGCTTAAAATATACTTTTCTGATCTTAAGTATGTCTATGTATAATTTTCTTGGTTTTACTTTGCTAAAATTGCCTTCCTTCATTATGTTTTCTTTATGTAAGTCATTTATAGACTTGGTTATAACATTTACAGCTTGGTTATAACAAAAGCATATAGATAAAAATTGCTCCTGTGAGCCAGGCAATGAAGAGAGCTGGGAATAGATGAGACTTATCTGCAGAGGTCAAAGTCCAATAGAGTAACAAAACAGAAGTACATTGTAAAGGTGCTACCCTAACTCCTAAAATTAGCACATGCTCAGATTGCTTGAAGAATGTCAAGAAATATCAAGAATATTTTATTATTATTATTACTATTATTATTATTATCATTATTATTATTATTAATGATGCCCAAACCCTGTCCTAAAGGCTAAGCAAGTTAGCCAGGTCAGAGTTAAGGATATGAGCAGGTTGAGTTTACAAAGTGATTCGAAAGAGGAAGATACCCATTCACAACCTTGATTCAGGTGAGAATTTGCATAGTCCAGAGAAAGCGAGAAGTTTAGGGAGTTTAGAGTTGGTGACCAAGCATAGGTATGGGGTGTGGGTAGAGTGTGATTTGGGGAAACTATCAAACTCTAGGATAAGACTTAGCCGTGGGCCTTGATAGATGGATCGGTGGTCAAGAGCACTTCCTGCTCTTTCACAGAACCAGAGTTCAATTCCCAGCACCCACATTAAACATCATAACTGTCTCTAACTGTAGGGAATAGAATGCCCTCTTCTGGCCTCTATGAACAATTGCACTCATACAACACACACACACACACACACACACACACACACACACACACACACGAGGGGGGGGTGGCTAGATCTATTTTAAAAGACACATTTGTAAAGTTAGGAAGACTTGGGAAAAGAAAAGTTTGTGTCTGCAATTCAGGGGCTTGGCGAGATGGGTTGCAAAGGAGGGAAAAGCCATTATAAGTTCTCACCTTGTCTGTATGTGATATAACATCATGATGATGATGATGATGATGGTGGTGGTGGTGATGGTGATGATGGTGATGATGATGGTTACTTCTACCAAGATAGTAACAGCAGGATTACGAGGGAAGGATGAGTTAAAAACAGTAACCTATGCATTTGTAAATGCAGTTATCAGAAGGAATGTAGACATGTGAACTGTTTCAGGACTGTCATGTCCCATGTAAGTGACCAAGTGCTGCCTTTGTCACAGGGCAACCATACAGTAAGGCTTCCATTACGTTCATCAGAGGTTAATCTCCTGTGAGTAAACTTCCTGTGAACTAGCATTCAAAATTAATACTGACATTCTTCGATATATTCACCTTGCCAGCCCCTTAGCGCGTTTCTTAACCTTCCTTGGCTTCCGTTTCCTCCTGTCACATCAACCCAGAAGCACTAGCAAAAGTTCAAGACTGGAGGAGAAGTGGACTTGTGGGCACTTGGCACATGGGAGGAACTCAGTAAACATGGCACAGAAGATGACTAAGCCCTGCATGGTCTCTCAGCCCCTGAGTGAACGTGGGGCTTCTCTCTTGCACTTTGTCACAGCTCTCAATCTCTGCCTAGTGAAGCACATAATAGCTGCTAAATAAATTTGATCACATCTGTGACAGATAGATATATCATCTTTTTTGTTTGATTTTTGCCTTTGTTTTGTTTTGTTTGTTTTTTCTGATCTACCAATCCCCATCCTTAGGAAAGGCTTCTTCTCTCTGAGGTTCCCTTGTCTTTACTTGAAATTTCTCTTGCTTGATTTCTGGTTTTCACATACACTTGTTCTTTCTAACAGTTTTCTTTAAAGATATTTCATTGACAGTCCCATTTGCACTCTTAGCCATGCATAGGAATGTATTCATGTGCTCAAATAGAGTTGTGGCTCTTAGATGAGTTGAACCATGGTGATTAAAATATATCTTCAGAAAAGTGCTGCTGATCAGTATTAGAGAGAGAATTTGATTAAAGTGTGTAACAAGTTAAAACTAATTTGTACAATCAATAAAAAGAATTTTTTATTATGTCAAAAAAGAAAAAATTACTCAAGGCTTTGACTCTTTTCCAAATTGGTGGTCAGGCTCCAGAACTTCCACTCTGAGTCCCAGATTTTCATGTCAAGGTGACTTTAAGGTCAGTCCACTGAGTGCTCAATGAAATCACTGGAATTTAATCAGACTTCAGTCTAGCCACTGGAAAGGTAGAGATTGGATCTTAAATATTGCTTAAGAGACAACACCAAACAATAGGGAAGTATGGCTTGAGATAATTCACTTTTCTCTACCTTCGTGCTTAGTCAGAAGATTCAAACTGATTTTTACATGTGATTTTAGTATAGGTGTTGACCTTTTTTTCCATTTTATTTCCTTTTACTGATTATAAATATAAAAGCTAAACATAAAAGAACTAGAAAAAAATGTTGTTGTAATGAGAAAAATATGAAGTATCTTTATGTATTCTACCAGCCTACAATAAACACAATATTTTAATATGTCTGGTTTTAAGCTCTCATGCAAATATATAGACTGCATACATTTATCATACTTAGTATAGTTTGGTTTTCTTTTTAATATATTATAATATGAACATCTTTCTAAGTCATTCAATGTTCTTTGAAAATGTGGGCTGTGGAGATGGCCCAGTGGTTAAAGTGCTGGCTGTAGAAGCATGAGGACCAGAGTTCGGTCCCGCAAACCTGTGTAAATGCTGAGTGGGCATGGCAGCCCACCCTTACTTCAGAAGAGAGAGATGGAGAGAGGTAGCTAGGGAGAATAGCCTTATCAGTGAGTTCTGGGTTTGATTGAAAGACCTTGTGCTAGTAAATAAGGTAGCAGAGTAATGAAGAATGACTCCTGACATCAACCTTGAGCTCCCACATGTTTGGGCACACACACACACACACACACACACACACACACACACACACACAGAGAGAGAGAGAGAGAGAGAGAGAGAGAGAGAGAGAGAGAGAGAGAGAGAGAGAGAGAGAGCACTACGGGAAAATAGTCTTTGAATATGTTTTCACTGGTCATATAAAGCGCCAGAGTATGTCTTTCTGGTCAGAAGACAGAAGTTACAAGCAGGTGTGAGTCTCCATACGTTGGTCTTATACAAGAGCTCTTAACCACTGTGCCAACTCTCCAGCCCCCAAGAACTTCGTGCTGTTCTAGATAATGATATCAATGAAATCTTTGTATGTCCATAGCTTTTTACATGTACCTAAACTTCTCCTTAAAACTGATTCCTATCATCGAAGTAACGTGTTTCTGACTGGATGATATTGCCGAAGTGTTTTTCTTTAAAGCCGAGGAAACTGCCACTTCTGTATCACTACTACAGAAAGGGGACAGTGCCAAGTCTAGCTTCATGGCGGTGGAGTTTTATAAACTCCTCAGTGAAATGGCAGGTTAGTTGTAACTTCCTCCCAGGGGAATTTTTCTGAAGGAACCCTACAATGCCTCCACTTCGCCAGTGTTTAAGGACTAAGTCACCATTTCAAAGGAAAGCTTTTCTTGGAAGCCTGATATAAGATTTCTGTCTGTGAAAATCACCCACAGCCGTTTGGTCCTGCGGATGCAGGTATAAGTTAGGGTCTTTAAATGATAGAATTATAAAGGACTTTATGTGTTAAGCAGTGCATTTTATTTATTTGTGTTGTGTACATGCATCAGGATGACACACAAGTGGAGATCTGAGGACAGCTTTTAGAACTCTCTGTTCTATCCCATGAGCCCCAGGTCAAGACAATTGGCAACAAATCCTCTTACTCCCTGAGCTCCAATCTCTATTCTTTAGAAATGTTCACACCAAACTGAAATCCCATGGCCTTTTCTCTTACCATGTTTTGAGGTCTTATCTGGTGACATCAATCCCCAATCAATGCCCTGTTAATATAGGGGACATCACAATATGTTGTGCCCCTCCTTGGAAGTTGTTTTTAATATAACATGTATTTTTAAAAAACCATAGCAAATATTGTTATACATCTATACTACTCAAAATGGTCTGTTCCGTCAGTGCAATCCCTTTCAAAATATCCATGACTTCCTACGTGGAGCTAAAAAAGGCAACTCTAACAGAAAGACCAATTACCAAAACAATACTGAGGGAAAAGAACAAAGTACGAGGCCTTACAGGCTTAATAAACTATCGTAATTGCAGTGGCATGTGCTTGCCTAACAGCAGACACATAGACCGGTGTAATGGGCCAGAAAACCTGGAAGGAAACCCACGTGTCCACAGTCCACTGATCATCAACAAGGCTGCTAAGAATGCACACTGGGCAAAGGACAGTATTCAATGAATGATGCTGTGAAAATCAGGCACAAATATAGAGGAGTCAAAAAGGGAATCAAACTGTTAGACCGGAAATTGTTGTAGGAAAATACGGAATTTATTCCTCAGGACACTAAAACAGGAGAGCATTTTTTTTTAAGATACATTCTAAAAAGCACAGAGCAAAAGCAAAAATTCACAAGTGGGATGACATCAAGCTGAAAAGCTTTTATCATAGCAAAAGAAACGATCAGCACAATGAGGAGAAAACTCTGGAAGTAAGAGAAAGTATTTTCAAAGTCTGTATCTGATGGTGGTTGGTACCCAGAATGTATAAGGAACAGAACATTTTTAAAATATCTGATTGAAAGTGTTAGATCTCAACAGGTGTTTCTCAAAACACGATGTGCAGATTTCTAACTGATTTATGAAAAATTTTCTCCATGTCTCTGATCATCAGGGAAATGTAAATGAATTGCAATAAAATACTACCTCTCTCCAATTAGAACACCTTTTATCAAAAGACAAAACAGTGACTGACAAGGATGGGAAGGAATGGGGACTCTTGTTTACGGCTGGGGATGGGGAGCATGGAAATTAGTCAACCGTGATGGAAAATGTAAGAACAAACCCAAGACTAAATAAAATTAGCAAATCTTACAGGTGGGTGCATATTCAATGGAAGTGAGTTCCAGCTGTGGGAGACATGTCAGCAACCCCATGTTTATGGCAGCACTGTTTGTGATAAACAGGAAAGAGAAACAACCCAAGTGATTAATGGGTGAAGAAATTCACGTGGGCATATAGTGAAACCTAAACATAGAGGAATCATAGTGCTATCCAAACACTGAACGGAGCCAAAGCCCATCTTTCATGGTAGCAGAGGTGGAATCATTATATTAAAGCCAAAACAAAGATAAGTACCACAAGATCTCATGCATATATGGAATATAAAACAGGTGATCTCTTGCAAGTCGAGATTAGAAAGGTGGTCAACAGAAGCTGGAGAGACTAACGGGGAGCAGAGGAAAAAGAAGAACAGATCACGGGGGGGGGGGGGGCTGGATTGCAGTGAGAAAGGAGACGGAAGCTATCGTGTGCCTTTGCACACTAGGGTGGTTAAGACAGCAGTAGTCTGGAGTGTGTTTCACAAAGCTTGACTAAAGGCAACTCAACAGCTTCACCATACAGAAATGATGAACTGTTTAACCTGATTTAAATAGCATACAATGTATACATGTATCAGAATATATCTGGCGCTGCGTTGGTTGATCTGTATATTGTGCTTTTTTTGTTGCTGTTTTTAAAAAAAATATTTTATGTGGTTGAATGTTTTGCCTGCATGAATATATGTGTACCACATGTGTGCCTGGTGCCCAAGGAGGTCAGAAGAGGGCACCAGATCCCCTGAAACTAGAACGACAGTCGATCATGAGCCATCATATGGTGTTAAGAACTGACTCCAGGTTTTCTGCAAATGTAAAAACTGTTCTTAACTGCTTACCTTTCTGGTCCTCTATTCCTTAAATGTGTCAATGACCATATTTAACAATTGACAGGACACAAACAAACTTTACAAAACTAACCTTTTTTCATCAATGAGCTGCATAAGTTAAGAATTAAATATCCCATATATTTATTAGAAAAATTACCCCAACACTCTTTCATATCCAACACTCAGCTAATCTTTATTATAGCTAGGTCAAATTTATAATTATAATGTATTTGGATGACGTTTTTATTCTTCAAATTTGAAATCTTTTTAGAGTCCTTTATTGATTTGTTTTGCTTTCTGTGACAAGTTTTTGCTGTGTAGCCCAGGTTGGCCTCAGTCTACCCAGAACTAGGACTCTTGGTGCATGGCACCATGAATAGCTTGATTAAAGGTTTTTTTAAATGATGTATTCAACATTACTCTCCACATGTGTTTTTCTCTTGCAGAAGAACATACTACCTATCTCCATCCATTTGGTGTTCAAGTAAAAAGTAACACAGACTTTGTGCCTTATCTGATAGGTATGGAGTCTCAAATGAAAATTCATAGCCCTAGAAGCCTAGAGTCTAAGACACAGTCCTGGCAGATTTTTATTCTCTTCGTGGATTGTAAATGACCTATCATCTTGCTATCCTTTTACATGGGAACAGAGACAAAGAACCTGTGATCTCGTGATAAAGGAACTAGTCTCGTTCCAGAGGGCCCTGCTTTCATGACCACATTGCTTCTTCAAAGCTCACCACATCAGAGTACCACCACTAGTGATGAAGATTCCAGTACATCAGTTTGGTCTGGAGATCAAATGATTCAAGGTTCAGTCCACAGCACTGCCTTAAGGCAGAGGCTGCAAGCAATAGCTATTTTATAATCTCCCACAACTCTCTGGGCTTAGCACACTCTACTGAGTCTGGACTTGCAGTCAACTGAGATCTTTGTGGAACAAAAGGATCTATGGCAGTCATGCAACTGTTTGCTACCTCCACAGAGTTGAGTCCACAGGGGCAGAATGTCTGACTGCCTCCTCCTTCCAGGGACTATCAGGACTTTTGCTTCACATGCAAACATAAACAGACTTTTTACACTATAACCATATTCCCCAGAACACAATGGAACAGGTTGCTTTAGAAGATTTTGGTTTCAGACTGCTATCCTGTCAGTCCATATGTGCCCCTGTATTGTTTTGGTCATGGTGAGTCTCAGGCCAGCTCAGGTTCAGAGTATCTGGGGACTGCACAGGCGTGGTACTGCCAGGAGGCATGCTCACTGAAGGCCATCTGTGGAAACCAACACTGTAGTACACACATTCATTTTAAAGGGCGTTTCTACTTGCACTTCCCTGTGGCTAATGAGGACCTCCCACAGCTCTAATCACTTTGGTGGGCATTTCCAAAAACCTAATGAGCCCCGATGTCAATCGCAATAGTCAATCTACATCCAACAATCCTGGGTCTCAAGTGCAGGAATTCATTTAGAAGCAAATTAGAGCCTTAGTTTGATTCATAAACTTCAACCCCCTATTGTTAGTTTTTAAAAAGAATAAGTTCAGGTCCATTTGGCTGTGGATACTAAGCAAATATTTGGGAAATAATTTAAAGTTCATACTAATTCCAAACATTTAGATGGTGCTTTATAATTTAAATAGTGCTTTGGGGTATTCTCTTGCTAACCCTTTCCTTTTGATCTTATGCAGTAGTTCAGAAGAATGAGGTTTAAGTGAGGAAACTAACTCATCAGAAGCTTTTAAGTTTTCCTCAAGCATAGAGAAGAAATGCCAAAGCCAGAACCCATTCTTCTGGAGTTTTCTTAAATGTTGAAGGACCTAAAGCTGAAATCCATCCTCCTACACTGTGTGTTTTTGTGTGTGTGTGTGTGTGTAAATACATATATTTTAAAGTCTTTCCCTTAAAGAACAGACTTTGAATCTTGGGCTGCATTGGGAATTCATCTTTCACAGTTGGGAAAATAGATTCAGCATACTTATGCCACTCATCCAAAGTGACACCATTGTTTAGTGGAACAGCCAAGAACTATAGACTCTGAAATTCACTGATCTTCCATCTTCTTTAGTCCCCTTCAAGAATAGATGTGTGAAGATGCTGGGGTGGCATTCTCTTTCTGTAATCCTGGCACTTAAGACACCGAGAAAGAAAGAACATCATGAGTTCAAGACCAGTCTAGGCTTCATAGTGAGTTCCAAGCCAGAACAACAACAACAACAACAAGCCACACAGTGGTGGCGCACGCCTTTAATCCCAGCATTTGGGAAGCAGAGGCAGGAGGATTTCTGAGTTTGAAGCCAGCCTGGTCTACAGAGTGAGTTCCAGGACATCCAGAGCCACACAGAGAATCACTGTCTTGAAAAACCAAAAACAAACAAACAAGAGAGAGAGAGAGAGAGAGAGAGAGAGGAAGAAATGCAGATATTTTATACATTTCAGATACTAATTTGTGATTTTTCAGAAATTAAATGTAAACACATAAGTGTTTTACTGACTGAGTTACAATCTGAGGACTAAATTCAACTTTTTTTCTTTACTTTGCATTCTCTCTCTCTCTCTCTCTCTCTCTCTCTCTCTCTCTCTCTCTCTCTCACACACACACACACACACACATACACACACACACACACACACACACACACACACACACACACACGGGAACTACACCAGAGCCTTGTGGCCTGCTTGCTAAGCAAGCAATCTACTACTGAACGAAATAACTAATGTATGTTTTGCTTTCAGGACTATTGTTAGTATTGAAATCAAAACATTGTCTCCAAATTTTCCAGCATCCAGGGTGGAACCTTCTTCTAAAGGAAAGGAAAGATTGTAAGATGAGACTTCTAGACAGTGTTTTGACAGAGTGTTGCATTCCCTAGACTCTAGGATGTCACTGGTATAAGTCATATTTCATTTTGACTTAAGATACCATTTTTTCCCTTCTTTCTTTACTTTTCCATTCCTGCTGCCAGTCCCCCTGGTCGTCTTGTTTTCTTCATAAGAGTACCTTTTTAGTTTTTTCACTGAACAGTGAACTAACAAAATCAGCAAGGCAATTATCACAGTCTAACAATAAGGGACATTGAGGGTTGACCAGATGGTCCAGTTTAATGAACCTAGAATCAGTTAAGACCCAAGCCACATCCTCAGCTATGCACCCTTATATGGTTTTCCCCTTTTGTAATATTTCTATATTTCAACTTTTTAAGTCTAAAGGTAATAAAAGGATAAGCTTCTGAGTGAAATCATTTTTTTCAAGTTATTGGATTTGTTATGTGGGTCAATTTCTTTTAGTTATCTCTTTGAATAGTGTTGGGTTCCATTTATATCCTTGTGTTTGATAGCATTTCTTTTTGGCTCTTCCTCTCTCCTCACTTCCTCCCCTACCTCCTGCACAGGACATGATATCCAGACCTCATGCAGACATAGTGCCTGATACCTCTATTTCAGGGTCTTGGGAGTCTGAGGCAGGAGGATCACCATGAGTTTAACTTAGCACAGGTCACAGAATGAGACCTGGTCTCATAAAACAAAACAAATCTTTCAAAAGGTTAGAAGTGTTATGTGTTTGCTACTTGTCCTGTTGCTCTGGCAAAGAATGTGACAAAAGCAATCTGAGGAATAAGGGTTTATTTAGGTTAGAGGGAAACCTTCCATCAAGGCAGAAGTACCTGCATGGATCATACTGCACCCACAGTAGAGAAGCAGAGAAAACTGAGTGCTGGTGTTCAGCTAGTTCATCCTCCAGCTCTATCAACCACTGAGCTACCTCTCTAGCTCTTTTTGATTATTAGTTTGGGACAAAGTCTCACTAACTAAGCTGGCCTTGAACTCATACTACAGCCCAGACAGGGCTTGAACTTAGGACCCTCTTACCTCAGCCTCTTGAGTAGCTGAGATGGCAAGCTTGAGTTACGATGCCCTGCTGGAGCGTTCCTTACTCAAGCATAAGTGCATGGAATAGAGAAAAGGCAGATGTTGTATGCAAGATGGACTCTCAGGGTCGCCATTGTCCAGCAGCCGGATCCATGCTGTTTGAGAGAAGATGTGTCACAGTTTTGAACCTGTACATGATAGAAGTATTCAAACAAGCTTCAAAAAAAATTGTAGAGTTGTTAAAATATTTTTATCGCAAATCAAATGTCAGCTTTAAGTGCAATGTTTATAGAGTACTGCTGAACTGTGATGTAACACATAAAAAATAGAAATGCTGATATATTTGGGCCATTTATTTGCAGGGTATTTTTTTAGTACCAGTGAGTCCAGTTAGAAAGTCCCATCTGCGCTCCTGCATTTTTGCCATCTCAACTGGTGTCATTTCAGACCAATCCACCATCTGATGTTTTTTCTACATTATAGCAATGCCCTACAGGTCTCTACAGGGACATGGCCTCAGCTCCGTCTCCTCTCCCTCATCAGTAGTGGTTTATTCATGGAGTAAAGTGAATGAAATTCAGCAGAGAGTTTCATAAAAGGCAACAGACTTTTCACTGTTGTGGGAGATGTCGGGGTAGAGAATTTTAAATCATGTCAGTAAAAAAAGTCATCTTGCCAATTTGACCATTATATCTAAGTTAATATAGAGCTTCAGTCAGCTCTAAAGCTAGCACATTGGTGTCAGATACAGGGCAAAGTATGATTGTCTACAGAATGTGCCTAGGAGGTTCCCACTTGCACGTATATTGCATCCAGACTTCTAGATATCCTCTCTCCTCTGAAATTCCTGTGAAGGCAACAGTGTCCATTACATTTCTCACCAATGTCTCAAAATATAACAGAAGCCACCTGGAAGGGGAAGCCTTTGTTTTGACACATTGTTCCAGAGAGTTCAAACCACATAGTCCACAGCACTACTGATTTGGTGCCAAGATAATGCTGAACTCCACAGCTGAGGGAAAATGTGCTGTTTGTCTTATTGTGGTCAGGAAGCAGAAAGAAAGAGTTGTGGGAAGGGGCCAGGATAAGCTATGGCCTCTAAGAACATGTAGTCAGTAACCTGCTTCTTCTATGTTGGCCACACCCCTACCAACTCCCCCCAATGCCACCATTTATGAATCCTTCTGGGCTTAATCTGTTCACTGAGCCAGAGCCATTATGATCCAATTATCTCTGGAAAGTTCCTCACAGACACACCCAGGTGTGTGATTTACCAATATCCTAGGTGCTTCAAAGTCCAATTAAGTTGATAAATTAACCATCAAATTAACTGGAAAGGATATTCAACTTAAGTAGACAGAATATTCTTAATCATAGTAGTCAGACCAAAATAACTTTCAAAACCTGAATGGAAACCAAAGGTATATTCAGACTGTTCCTCCCCACAAAATCTTCAGTCATCACACAAATTATTTATAAAGATTATAAAAGATAATATATGCATATGTTTGTAAGTATCAAATCCCTCTTGTTTTTCAGTTTTCAGCTGGGTAGTACAGCAGTGTTGATCCCTTTTCTAATTCTCTTTTTGCTTTTATTTTTTATTCAATGTTCTCTTTTTATTCTAAGTCTAGCAAGACTATAAGGGCTGGCAGACATACCTGTATTTCTGGGACTTGGGAGTCTGAGACAGGAGTTCAAGTTACTATAGGCTACAGAGTGAGACCTGGTCTCATAAAACAAAAACGAATTTTTGTAAAGGTTAGAAGTGTTGCAGATTTGCTACTTGTCCTGCTGCTCTGGCAAAGAACATGACAGAAGCAATCTGAGGAATAAGGATTTATTTGGGTTAGAGTGATACCATCCATCAAGGCAAAAGTACCTCCACGAGTCATATTGCACCCACAGTAGAAAAGCAGAGAAAACTGAGTGCTGGGGTTCATCTAGTTTTCTTCTTTTTATTCCACATGGTATCCCAACCCATGGGATGTTCCTGCCCACATTTGGGCTTAGTCTTCTCACTTGAGTTTACCTGATCTAGGCCATCCTTCAGGCGCATGCCCAGAAGCTTGATCCTTCCCTGATTCCAGATCTCTGAGTTAAAGATTAACTACCACAGGCTGTGAATTCTGGCTGAGCTATTGTAATATTTGCAGAATGTGCTTTCACACATGACGCTGATTTCACAGTTGATGTGGAACAATGCTTTTGTCAAATGTGTTGATAGCTCCTGCTAGCCTTGTCCAATACGGGTTCAATACTGAACCTTCTGTGGGAAGCTCTGGAAAATGCTGTAAGACTCCTTTTGTGTTGGAGGTCATTCCCCTCTGCACAGATGGACATCGGCACTCTCATCCTTTGTCCTTGCTGGTTCTACATGTGCTCATCCTTATGATGAAGAAGCATGATAACTCTCTGCCTGTGTATTGAAAGTGATTTCCAGACAGAACACAGGCAAAAATGGCTCCCTAGCCACCACAAATTCTAGATCTCTGTCTTGCTCTATTCAAAGATACATTCTTGCTTAAAAGGGTGCTGGTAGCTTTTGTTCCTCAATATTTTCTTATCCTCTGAGTGTGTGTTACATTGTATGTGATCACAGAAGAGCCAGCCAGCCCTGTCTGAGAGCATTAGAGGAATGTCCCAGGAGGGATGACATTTCTTAAATAATTTTTTTACAAAGACTCACAGCTTGTGAGCTTGAAACATACCATGTTGCTCTTTCAAATACACATCAATTAAGTGTGTAGTTTGTTACTTTTCTAGTAGACATGGTAATGTTTTATCAATTTATCCTAATTTCTGCCCCCATCTGTGACTCTCCAGAACACATCTGAAATGCTGAAGGGAGGAAACAGAAAATTAACCCACCAAGAGGATTGAATCTATTATTAGTGGTGCTGTGATCTCATCAACCAAAGGAGTAACTACGTACTTATTATTCTGAGTAGAAAAGAATAAAGTTTTGAATAGTAAGTTCAAGTCTGTAGCCATACCACCTTCAATGTACTTCATCTCTTCTGAACAGTGAGATCATCAATAAAAAATATACTGCCTGTGCATGGACTGGAAATTGCATGGTGATTCTCTGAGCAGGTCCCATTTTGTTCCTCCTGTCCAGCCTAATATTTGGACCATGGCTTGCACAAGAGCACTGTCGAGCAAAGCTCAATAGTCACACTGTTCACGACCGTGTTGTTCTCTGTGAAAAAATAAATGAGTCACTTATGATTGTCGGTAAACTATCCCAGACATCTAAGTTAACATCGTTGAAGTGGCTGGGGAAAAATTGACCTCTAATTTGTGAACCTTTTCATTTTCCTCTGACCTATTACGTGTGTGTGTGTGTCCAAAAGGACTTCTTTTTTAGATTTTTTGTATTGAAAATAATTTTTCATACAATATATTCTGATTATTGTTCCCCTCCCCTAGTGGTTCCTCACTCATTCCTCTCCCTCATTCAGAGCCACAGATTTTCTTCTGTAGAAAGAAGTGACCTAGTCAAATTGCAAAATAATTCTGCTCTCTGTTCACTATGGTCTGTGTGCCACTTTTGGCAGTATTTTTTATGTAGTATTCTCTTGCATTCGCCTTAATTTCTACTTAGTTTGATTCCTAAGTAATGTGTATTCTCTAATTTACTTAAGAGAAACAAGGTGCTCAGCTAATCATAGAAGGGCCAGAAGATGCTCCAACTGTTAACGTCTTTTTCCTTGTAGACATGAGGACCTGAATTCAGTCCCTAGAATCCACATACAATAGCCAGGTATGTTAGTAGACACTAGTAATCCCATAGTCAGGATTAGTCATTGGTAGATTCCTGCAGCTTGCTAGCTAACCTTCTCTGTGAGCTCCAGTCCAGGGGGAGACTCTGTCTCAAAAGAACATGGGGAATGGCTTCAGAGGACTGATACCTCAGGTTGACTTCTGATCTCCACATGCCCAGGCTCAAAACTACACTCTACCCCTTCCCCACATACAGAGAAGGCTTCCAAAGTTATGGGGGGGGGGGATAATTTTAGAACATCTGTTGTAGGAATACTTTGAAAGCTTTAAATGCTGCTCTGTTGTTCCAACCTCATGATCATGTCCGCCTGCTCCTCTGGGTGGAGGTTCATTTCTGGCCGCGCTCTGGTGCTGTCATCTACAGTGTGTCTATTCACCAAGTTCACTGTCATCTTCTTCATTCAATCTCTTCTGTTAGGGATGCACATGGAACACAGAAGTGCTGGATTTGGAGTTCTTGCTGTCACTGAGAGAAAGCTGGGCAGATACTTCATCTTTGCGTCTGAAAGAAAACAATGTAGGAGATAAAGAGGCTTTTTGCTCCTTTTAGAGATGGCAGCTGATTTCTGTTTCAGCAGTGTTCTAGGCTCGCTGCTAGAACAGTTTCTGTTGCTGTGATAAAATACCCCGACACAAAGCAACTTAGGGGAGGAGAGGTTCATTTTAACTCCAGTTGCAGGTGACAGTCCATCACTGTAGAGGAGTCACAGAGACAGGGGCTCTCCTCCTGAGACTGGTCACAGCATACCCACAGTCTAAAGCAAAGAGAATGGAGCTCATAAACAGTTGCTGGCTCGCTTGCTTGCTCGCTTGCTTGCTTGCTCGCTTGCTTGCTTGCTCGCTTGCTTGCTTGCTCGCTTGCTTGCTGCTTGCTTGCTTTACTAGCTCAATTTCTCCATTCTGATAAAGTTCAGGATCCCCTGCCGAGGGTATGAGTGTTGCCACCCATAATTGGCTGGGTCATCCCATGCCCATTAATAAAATGAAGGAATTCCCAATAGACATAGCCACAGACTAACTTAGTGGAGACAGTACCTTGCTAAGACTCCCTTTACAAGGGATTCTAGGTTGGGTTGTGTTGACATTCAGCTCTTAACCATCACAGATAACATTGTAGTCACTTTCATTATTACAATGAACCTTTTCTTTACTGTATTGAAGGGTCACTTTCTGAATTGCTATATGATAAACCATTGAAAGTGAAATGGCTTGTTTATTGTTATTTTTGACATTAGTAAACCTAGTTATGCATTTCTTCTTCCCCCAGTTATTTTGTAGCCATCCCCTATGAAGCCAGGCAGGTTAGAGGTCTTAGGTTATGCTTCCAGCGTATGGCAGGCCATCAGCAGAAGTTTATTTACCTCAGCAGCAAATGGGTAGTGCCATGAGTAGAAGCCTCTGTATATTTCATTTGGATAAAAAGGGACGAAATGATATTAATGCATGACTGGTTTTAATGGAAGTTATTGGGGAAGAAGGGGAAAATGATTTTTGTTCAAGTATCCTAAAAGACATAGCTAAAACTGAGACAAAAATAAGTGAAATATAATTGTGAACTGCATTGAAGTAATATTTCCAATAAATACTAGTGGATTGATCCATCAGAGAAGACCTGATGGAAATGACTGGGGACATCTTATTCATGTGTCCCATTTGGGGCAGATGACAAATGAGGTCATATCTGTAGTTTCGTTGATTCTCTAGACTGGCACATCCACAACCCCTGCTCTCTACCTACAGACTATATGTTTTTTGTTAATTTTTCTAATTCCATATTTCTTTTTCCTCTCTAGAGCAAATCCCTGAGACATTATCAGGAATGTCTTCCTTAAGTGGGAAAGTGCAAACAGTTCTGGGCCTCATAGAACCCAGCCTACTGGGGCGCACTCTGACCCATGAACATCTGACAATGACCTTTGACAATTTTTACTGCCCACCTCCTCTGTGCTATGAAGCTACCTCCAAGGAACCGATCATGATGAAAAATTTATTTTGGATTCAGAAAAATCCCTATTCTCATCGAGAGAACCTTCAGTTGAATCAGGAGGTAGAAGCCATAAGAGAAGAACTGTTGTATTTCAAGGCTAAGGGTGGAGGGACCTTGGTGGAGAACACGACCACTGGGCTCAGCAGGGACGTGCATACCCTGACATGGCTGGCAAAGCAGACTGGAGTCCACATCGTAGCTGGAGCTGGGTTTTACGTTGACGCAACTCACTCTTCAGCGACCAGAGCCATGTCAGTGGAGCAGGTAAAAAGCACTATTTAGAATGTTGTTTGTATATGCATTCAGGACACCCTAAATCTGATTGGTTCAGAAGTAGCCGGATATGTGAAAAAAAAAATAGCTAGCTCACAAAGACATCAGCCGAGCAGAGCCCAGATTAGTCAGACTATCCTTCCAGTGTTGAGGAAGGAGCTCGCAACACACTCGTTATTGACAATTCCAGTGTGTTAATGCTTAGTCGGGACAATCCTATCAGAGCTCAGTGGTTCTGTGTCAGTCTCTTTGTAAACCTTGTTTCCCCCTCATAAGCTCCTTCAGTTTTCCCCCTTGGGTTTTATAATAACCAGCAATGAAAATTCTCAGTAGGGTGAGACTTGTCAAGCAGAGACTTGGTACGTTTGCAAATACAGCTTCTACTCTTATTACAATCCAGGAGGGGCAGGAGAAGGTCTATTCCCTTACTTATAATATTGAGTAAGAATGGGCAGGAGGGAGCAAAGTTTGCAAGGACCCAAAGAAAGAAGTTTCAGGGCTCTGTTGACTGTGTGTGTATTTTCTTGTTAAACGTGTGTCAGTTTACATGCATTTACAAATAGTATGTATTCCTATATATTATTTCCCATAACTTGTTTCACAGGTACAAAATGCCAGGTAAGCTCTTGGTAGAATATCTGTTAGTATTTAAAATAACTTTTTTTTAATATTTTCATCTGCTATGTCCCAATAAGCATTTAAATATATACATTTATATTAGGTGGAGAGTAAGCTAATGAAAAGGATAATATACTTGTCAAACCATGCTTTGAAGCAAGTAATGTAAATATTATGTTATGAGTTTTCTAGGCTAAATGTAGGATAGAATTAAAGAAGCACTTGATATAGTTGACAGATTCAGTGGTATCTATAGGTGCTGTTTGCAGATTAAAATAAAGAACCTCCCTTTTTTTCATTCTAAACAGCCTTTCTCTTTCTCCCTTCCATATCCTCACACTATAAGATTCATAAATCTTATAATAACTTGTTAAATATGCAATTTAGTGAGAAAAAATTCTATGTTCATTGGCCAATACCCACTAAGTGAATGCTGGCTTTTGTGTGCCTGAGCATGCATGTGTGCTGTGTGTAGTGTTAATATATGTGCGCAGGCATGGCAGGGGCCATGTATGTAGAAGCTGGAGGACAAGCTCAGGTATCATCCTTGGGAAAACTGTGTATCTCCTTTGAGGTGGGGTCTCTCATTGGCCTGGAGGTGATTAGTGATACGCTGAACCAGTTGTCCAGTAATCCCTTGGGATCCAGCCGTCTCTGTCTCCCCAGTGCTGGGATTGCCAGTTCATTACCACCACAGCAAGCATTCTTCTGTGAGGTGTAGGGATGGAACCAGGATCTTCATAACTGTGAGATTTCATCCTCCCTGCCGCTCCCCCCACCCAGCTCTGAACACATCCAAAATTTGCATAATATGGGTTTATTTGGAAATATTTCACAATCTACAAAATAGGCTCATTCTCATTCTTCCTTAGCTTACAGATGTCATTATGAATGAAATTCTCCATGGAGCTGACGGCACCAGTATTAAGTGTGGAGTCATTGGAGAAATTGGCTGCTCCTGGCCTTTGACTGACAGCGAAAAGAGGGTACTTCAGGCTACGGCTCATGCCCAGGCTCAGCTTGGCTGTCCCGTCATCGTCCATCCTGGACGGAACCCAGGTGCACCATTCCAGATCATCCGTATACTGCAAGAAGCAGGGGCGGATATCTCCAAAACAGTTATGTCCCACCTTGACAGGTAAGCAGGTCACTGTACAAACTGGCATAGGCCAGTGTACAACTGGGGAATTGTCAAATGGGAAAAAAATCACTGGTGATGAGAGTAATGAAATCCTAATCTGATGGGGATCTGCAGTGGCACCCTGGAAGATAATTTTTCTCGATGCTGAGTGTTGGACGTAGGGTCTCACACATACAATTATCACACACTCTACCACTGAATTATACCCACAGCTCCTAGAAGGCAGTGTCTATGAAGCCTTGTAATGAGGATAAATCAAAATAAGTGCTATGGTCTGTCCCTTTTGTGTGTCACATCCTATGTGAGACATTTATAAAGGCACTTTCTTGAGCCTCCATAATTCTTTGGCCCAGGTAATACTGTCTGCTTCAATTATTTGTCTTATGATATGATGTCATGAACGTGACAATCCTGCTTGTTCAGTATTTGCCAACAATCGGGGCATAAATGCATCTATAAATATAAATACAGAGAGGGCAAATGGTTTCACCCTGAAAGGAAACCAGAAGTGTAGGTGCTTCTGTTTCTGCTGCCTGTTTTTGGTTTCAGAAACTGAGATTATTAATATAATAATAAACATTGTATTTATGACTGCTGCAGCGATTACACCAAGCAACTCAGCGGAAATTTATTCTCTCATGGTTCTGACAGTGGGGGACTGAACTCAAGTGTTATCAAGACCTCAGAGCTGTAGACAGAATCCTAGCTTTGCTTACTCTGTTGTCTGACAGCCCGTGGTGTTCCTCAGCCTGTGGCTGCATGGCAAGTTTCTGTTACTGCTTCCCAAGGCCTTGGGTGCATGGCTGTCTTTTCTTTCATCTCTAAGAACATTTGCTATTGAATCTAGGACCCACTCATGTAATAGAATGAGATTGTGTAAAGCTCCTTAATTATATCTATAAAACCTCTTTTTCTCATTAAGGGCACTTTCAGAGCTTCCTAGGGTTAAAACTCAGATGCGGTTTGATAGTGTCCCCTGAAACTGGCTGCATGTCATATTAGAAGCTTCACTATGTAAACAGATGCCTAGCTGCTGCTCATTCAAAAACATGTAACAATGTTGCCAATGTTAATCTCAAACCTTTAGATTAACTATATTAGATAGACAAGCTTGGTTTTGAAAGTCTTTTTATTATTATTATTATTTACATTCCCAATGATTTCCCCTTTCCTGGTTCCTCCCTCCCCGAAAGTCCCATAAGTCCTCTTCCCTCCCCCTGTTCCCCATTCAACCCCCTCTCACTTCTCTGTCCTGGTATTCCCCTACATCCAGTCTTTCCAGGACCAGGATGGGTCTCTCCTTCTATCTTCTTGGAAATCTACTGATATGTGAATTGTGTCTTGGGTATTCCGAGTTTCTGGGTTAATATCCCCTTATCAGTGACTGCATACCATGTGTGTTCTTTTGTGATTGGGTTACCTCCCTAAGGATGATATTTTCCAGTTCTGACCATTTGCGTAAGCATTTCCCCAGCCAGCAATAAGGACACATGCTCCACTATGTTCATAGCAGCCTTATTTATAATAGCCAGAAGCTGGAAAGAACCCAGATGTCCCTCAATGGAGGAATGGATTCAGAAGATGTGGTATATTTACACAATGGAATACTACTCTGCAATTGAAACAGTCTTATAGTGTAGCTCAGCTGACTTAAGAACTCCAGACCTTCCCTCCTCAGCCTTCCAAGCATTAGACTGCAGGCATGCACATCTGCTCATGGCCCTTCTTTTTGCTTTTGCTGGGGTTTGCTGCTGCTGCTGCTGCTGATGATGCTGCTGCTGATGATGATGCTACTGCTGCTGATTTGTTTGTTTTACAAATACACGTAACATAAAACGTATCATCTTAAATATTTGAAGCATCTAGTTTAGGAGACTTTCTCCTACTCTCTCTCTCTCTCTCTCTCTCTCTCTCTCTCTCTCTCCATGTATCTGAACACAAAATACTTCAAATGAAAGGAAACACACGTAGCTTTTCATAAGACTGTCAAAAATCAGACACCAGGAATTCTCGCCCTTGTGCTTGCTGGATAAAAGTTGTGGTTACAGAGTCTCAAGACTTGTCTCTCATCTTTCCTCCTACATCAGCCATGACAGAGGGAAGTATATTACGCTAGAGAGCTCTTTGCCTCAAGCTTTCCCCCCGTTCATGGACAGTGAGAGATGCTGTTTTTGGTGACGGGGCAGCTTCCTGTGTGTTCTCCGGACTGATCTCCCTCCTTATTCATTCCCAAGCTCCTTAGCTCTCAAAACCCCTCACATAATGCTTGCTTGACTCCCCTTGCTGCTCTTTTCTCACCTCCCTATTGCTTCTGCCCCTGAAAGAGTCATAACTTTGCCAGTAGCCCCAACCAAGCATTTAAAAACAGAGGCGTTTTCTCTTCAGTTTTATTCTCTGCTGGAAAGGTTTTCCATGAACGTTTAGTCTGCCACACTGCTTGAAACTGGACCAAGATGCTCCATAAAGCAGACTCTAACTATCCCTACTTTTTCACAGTTAGACATTAAGTTAGAAAATTATGCTTGGCACAAATAGAAAATAAGTTTTCATTGTAAGTTGTGAAATAAACCTGCACTACCACAACAATATTTCTTGTCTTATGAAAAATTAAACTATATAAAAAGTACTAGCATTTATTTCCTAGTGGAATGCACATATGTTTTTCACTAGATTTATACACACACACACACACACACATATATGCAGGTATAAACTTTTATATTAAATGATAAAGATATATTACCTGATATCCATTGGCTATAAGTTCAATATTTCCCTCTTTGATGGCCCAGGATTGAATGGAATTGTTACCCTGACACCACACAAGCCCCAAGCACTTTGGCACATCCTGAGGCAGTCTCTAGACAGTCACCCACTCTGCACCCATGGTATGGATCATTTGGGATTCCAGTGTGTGACAAAAAAAGAAAAAAAAAAAGAAAGAAAATATTTCCATGGGGAAGCAACCAGGGAAAATGGCTTTTGAAAACAAACCAAATAAAGTAACAGGAAAAGATCAGGAGGCAGATGTAGGAAGTGGGAGCTATTTGAAGAGACTGTTCAGAGCAGACGAGTCACCAGGCTGGAGTCTGACTAGGTCAGCTTTCCACAGGCTGTCTGAGCTCAGCTCGGCAGTGCATACGATCTGATCTGTGCTGAAAGAGCAGGGCCTTCAGCTCTTTGTAATGGGGACAACGCATAAAAGAACCTGGACCCAATGTAATAGACATTTAAAAAGAAAAAGCATTCCCTAAAACACAGCCTCTAACCCCACCCACCCCCAATCAAATGATCAAGCCTAACACCATGCCACTTGTCCCCCATATTTCTGGGCAAAGGCAGAAGGCTCTGAAGCTGTGCTCTGTTGAGTTTGAGAAGTGGTGGCTTCGGGTGGCCACTGTGCCTTCTGACTTCCTTCATAACACAAGGGCTCTGAAGTGAGCGGGGTGATCTTCAGCTTTGACTACCTGCAAATTACTTTGATTTTTTCCCTTCAAATGTAAATTTCATTTAGGAGAACACAGACATAAAAATATTTTGATGTGCTCACAGTCCTGTAGAAGCTGTCAAATATTTTGGAAGGTTTATGAAATCTGCATTAGGAATTACACAGACAGGCAGAAAGTCAGAGAGATAAACAGGTACGCGCGCGCGCGTGTGCACACACACACACACACACACACACACACACACACACAAATGCAAACTCTCACATAAAGAACCTGTTACATGGTTATCTGAAGGGGGCAGTTGGGATGCTGAAAGGAAAGAGCTCCCTGGGACTGGACCAGCAACCAAAGAGTACACATGGAGGGACCCATGGCTCTGGCCGTGTATGTGGCAGAGGATGGACTTGCTGGACATCAGTGGGAGAAGTGGACCTTGGTTCTGTAGGGTTTCAATGCCCCACTGTAGGGGAATTCCAGGGCGAGAAGGTAGGAGTGGGTGTATGGGGTAGCACCTTCATAGAGGCGGGGGGAGTGGGGATGAGATGGGTGTTTCCAAAGGGGAGACTTGGAGAGGGGAAATCATTTGAAATGTAAACAAAGAAAATATCAAATAAAAGAAAAAAAATAAATTAGAAAAAAAGAGTTAATGGATGACCATCTCCTTGAATACCTCCAAACCACTCTGTTATCACTTGACCACTGATTACAAGCCTAAGGTCATTAAACAGGAAGCAACTTACTAAGTCTGCTGTGTTCCAAGTCCTCCCCTAGTCATCTATTTCCTTTAAGGCCAAGGAGCCTGTTGAAGAACAGGTTGACTGCTGTGACTGTGACCCTTTGGGACACCAATGGGGGTGCCTTAGCCACCCTAAGTCAACATACATTAGACAATAAGTCGTCCCTGTGGTCTTGTTTGGGCTTCTAATGAGAATAGCTTTGCACGGTTTAACCTTTGTAATAATTTTACCACCTTCTAAAACTCTACCCGCATTCCTAGACCTTGGGGTGGGTCTATTATAGGTTATATGTGCTCTAAAGAATGCCCCTCCCCACCCCCAGCTGTTCTTTTTGTCATTTATTTTCAAACAGGGCTTACCATGGATGCCTTATTAGAGTAGATGTAACCGTGCACATGCAATAAAATCCTTTCTTTACCAGAGAAAACTCAGTGGGAAAAAATTTAAAACAACCCCCCCCCACACACACACAAATGGACCAAATAACAAATATTTAGAAACTATTCACCAATTCAAATTTTGAACTTTCTGGAGGGCAACAGGCAGGTGCTATGCCTAAATCTTTTTATCATTATAGATATCTATTTAACAAGCCAGAGAATTTTGATGGACATCCAGGGTCTGATTAGGGGCATGATAATTAAGGACATGACGAGAGTGAATCAGTCTCTTTGAAAACTGCTCCCTGGGGAAGGTAAAGGAATTTGACCCAAGGGTATCCGAAAGACCAGAAGGAAAAACTCAGGTATGGGCCAAAAATATTTTGTTCTCTTTGCCTTTGATCACACATGCCAAATTGGCTGAACTCTTGGAAGGACATAAATCTGACACTTTTTTTCCCCTCCATGCTGTTAATTAAATGAAAAGAGTGAAATATCACTTCATTCATTCAACAAATATTTGAGTGACTAATTACCATATGTATATATCAAACATTCGGCTGAAATTTTTTCAAAGTGATTATTTAATTATAATTATGATGGCTTTTAACCTTAAGATTTTCTTTGAAAAGGCACATAAAAAAATACTTCTGCACGGATCCACGGAGCCATACCCATTTAATTCCTGTAAGTTCTAATGAACTAATTTGAAGTCATTCGGAAACAGTTCCAAGCAAATGTCTGGCAAATGGGAATTGAACAAAATATCTTTGTGTTGCTAAATAGTACAGTAGCATTCTTTAAAAGAATAATTGCAGCACTGTGCACCCACCATGGTCTGCGGTGTTTAGAGTCCTATAAATGCAGTTTCATTTCTTAACCATTTATAATGAAGCACATGCATGCGCATGCATTGCAGACATGTTGTCAGGAAAAATGAGCATGTAAAGCATAGCATGTGCGGCAGGCATCTCACATACAGGGAAAACAGTCGTTCAGTTTGGCTTGGATCCAATCAGAGTCAAAAATTGGTGCAGACAACAAAGGATGAGCAAGTGAAAGTTTTTAGCAGAAAATATTCACCAATAACACTTTCCTATAAGGACTGATGCCTGCTGACATGTCTGTTTTCATTGTGTAACATGTGTGATATCACTGTGTAATACATGTGTATGTAGATTCCATACATGGCAAACTAAGAACTTTCTAACGTGGCAGGCATCATTGCTGCTTTTGGGGGATGGGGACGGCAGTAATACATTTTGCACAAAATAAACATTTTAATGGACCCATACTGATACCAACTTTGAGTATATTTTAAGTTACAATTATGTGATGACATTGACTACAGATTCTGTCA